>OVAN01009056.1:1401-17390 GCA_900406275.1 Anastatica hierochuntica | reverse complement strand
GCTCCAATAAGAAAAAGAAAGAAGGAAAATCGAAAAAGATAAGAAAAAGAATCAAAGAAAAAGACACTAGAGATTAGTATTAAGTTGAAGCTCTAACCTTTGGAAACTAAAAGCTTAGAGAGTCCACCCTAAAAAGAAACAAGAATCCAAGTGATTCGATAGTGGCTCTTAATATCAAAAGAAGGTTAGTAGCTTAGAAGTCTAAAAAGATTAAGAATCTCTAGTTGTCTACAAAAAGAAAGAAAAAAGAATGAGTGTGGTTGAATAAAAGCTATTGGTTTCTAGGATTAGGATGGGTAGAATATCAAGTAAGTGTCTAGATCCTTAGGAAGCAATGGGTGGGAACAATTAGAGGAAGTAAATGCTTTGTATTCATAAATTTTTTGGCTACCACCTTGCTTTTGCCTAGTGTCTTGCACTACTTTTGTTTGAGAGAAACCAACTTAAATATCGAGTGAACCTTCTTCTTTTTACACTTCTTTGCATTAAACCCTTCTTTGAACTCCAAACCGAATGGATGACATGCATTGCCCATAAGTAAAGANAATTGAATGTAAAAAGGAATTGGCGATGAGGCAGTCTATGGATGCTTAGCTTAGATTCTAAGAGTTGGTCTTGTGATGATAATGGAGAAGTACTTAGACTCTTAGATGATCTTTGAACTATTTTACTTGTCTTGAGGACATTTGGCATAGGGCATTACTTTTCCTATCTTGGTTTTGAGTTCCCATTTGCAAACCTCATTTCCGGGATTGGTCTTTGTTTTTTTCTTGAGGACAAGCAAAGGACAAGTCCGGGGGTGTTGATGTGTATAACTTTTCATGCCTAAATAGGTTCATTTTAGCTTAGTTTCATCCATTTTTAGGTTGTATATATGGCATTTAAGTCTTATAATTCATTAATTTGAGTCTAGAGTCTAGTTTAGGCATTTCTTGCATTTGCATGCATTTTCTTTGCATTTTATAGGTGCAACTTGGGATGGATCTATGGAGGCTCTAGGCATGGATTCAAGGTGGGATTGAAGCTAATAAATCATGGAGAAAAGGAGAAAAAGTTTATGGAAGAGTTGGAGATCAACTAGGCATCAAAGAGGAGTAAGAAGCATCAAAAACTGCTCAAGGTTGGCTCCAATCGACACATAGGTCAATGGCCAGCTACCCAGGGTCGATGGCCAGCAACCTGGGCAGCAACTCACACATTTTCCTCTGGAGTTTTCCAGCCATCGATCCAAGGTAGGCTCCCATCGACCAGGAGGGTCGACGGCTGTCAACCTAGGCCGAAAATACCCTTGTTTTAGGGCTTCATTCACTCTATTTTAGTATAAATACATTCTTATGCTTCAAGAACAAAATATCATCTCTCTATCATATTCTCTACATCTTTTAGACACTTATTGAAGATCAAAAACCTTGTAATAACATTGAGATTTGTTTAAGTTCTTTGGATCTTTTCTCTTTAATCATTCTCTCTAGATTTATTCTTCTAAACCATGGGAGCTCAAAGACCCATTTCATGTCTTTGGATTTCCATGAGATTTAGTGAGTAGATCCTCTATGGATCTTGAGATATGGTAGGCTAAGGTTAGATTTAGGGTTTTTAATGGATATTTAGGCTAGATCTTCGCATAATTTCTACAAGGATTAGTTTAGTTCTAAAAAGTTCATTGTTTGCTCAAAGACGCCTAGAAAGTGTTCGATGAAATGCTTGAGAGAACTAAACCTATGTTTTTCACCTTGAGCTATGAGAGTAGTTTACCATTAGGGACACCAAGGTTTTAGATGGCTATAAGGGCTTGAGAATCACTATCACATACATGCTTATATGGGTAACAAACAAGAGTTGAGCCTTGTAGTGTGTATAGGTGAATAGATCTCCATCACGAGAGTGGGTTGATCGATAAAAAATGGATCCTTGGTCTAGAAATAGCANTGATTGTATAAAGGGATCCTTGGTCTAAGATCCTTTAATAAAGCCTTACCCAAATCCATTACATCTCTAGATTGAACCCGAACCTATAACCATTGTCTCAAGATCCTACTTTTATTTTGATTACATCCAAGGTTCACTCTTTGCTTGCTTTACTTTTACGTTATTTTGTTATTGCTTAATTCATTTGAACAATCACCATGGTTACTCTCCCTTTTGATTAGGTTTAGTAGAGACCCGTGACAATCTCTTACTATACCGCCACCTAGACTTGGAGCCTTAGTACAGCCTCCTTGTTTAGATTCTACTAATCCAAGCCTTTACATCCTTGGACGACCCTAAAATACTACAATTGATCCCGTTCTCTTGCGGGATTGAGTGTAGGGTATTTAGGTCTTATAAATATTAAACTTTTACCACCGGGAGAAATCCTTACGTCACCTATGTGTCTGGTGCCTATATAAGTGGGCTGAGCACACAATTGAACGAGAGTCTAGGAGGAACTTTCTCGTGCCAAATCGTGCAACTATCGAGGATCACCGTGCACAATGATAGGGACACCTTCCCGGTAAGCCAGTCAATCTTGAATCGTGTTTTTCTCGTGAACTTTAGTTGCCGATCGTGGATCCTACCGTACTGATCATGTATCCGACCATACCCTCTTGCTCTGATTGCCTTCGGTTCTCCCAAAGTTAAGTCCATACTCAGTGCAAAGAGTGGTCAAAGAATTGCCGAAAACAGTGGGAGCTTTAGGAAGACTGTGAGTACTCGGTAAGGATTTTTCCATAGATCGATTGATTAGTATACTAGTCGTGCACTGAATTTGTTAAGTCCGAGTGTGTTCTGTCCAGGTTCGTGTCGTGGAAGAGCTTAACCGGTTTAATCCGTGCGTGCTCGATAGTAACCTTTCTCTCGGAACGTTGTTTGCGTGGAAACCGAAATCCCCGATAAGTTCGTTTCCAGGAATTGTGCCTTGTCCCGACTATTCTAAACCGTGTACGTGCATAGGTTTATCAGTAGAAGCACACTTGGTTCCTTATGTTCCTTAGCCAATACTCTCAGAATTTCTAAGGTGAGTCGTAGTGCCGTTTAGTTGCTGACTGTGTTCGGTTGCACCACAAAGTTTTTTGATCGTGCTTAGTCCTAAAACGTGAATTATTTCGAGAATGTTAAAGTTAAGTGATGTAAATCACTTATTAAACCTATAGAATGCTTATCCGAGGTTCTAGCTGAACCTAGTAAATACTTAAGTATATGAAATGTTACGTATGAAATAATCTAAGTAACTTTACCCTAAACCGTAAGCTCTTTGTCCATGTTCTCGACGTCCGTGACTTGGTCGCTGCGTGGTGGCGCGTGGTCGGATCAAGGTCATGAAGACACGGGGAGACTGATTCTCTATCATGGTCGTGTACTACATGACGATGCAATGCTAGGAGTTCCATAGCTCCTAGCGAAGGTGGGAAATTACTTATGCTAGTTCCGTCTAGCCTTTGTGGTTTCGGAATTAGTATATGTAATCGTGCGGGATGATGGAAACCACGGAAGCGGAGCAAGCTCAAGACCCGGGCTATTTTCTTATAGTAGAAGTGGTATGTTTTCTTGAGTGCTTATATGTTTATTGTGCAGATTTTGTGTTAGGATTGTATGGTAGAGGGGACGGGAGTCAGACTGACTGAGTAAATTAGTTACTCACGGCTCTTTGTGTGTGTAGGTGACCAGTAGGCGGAGAATGTTTTCTTTTCGAAGTAAAGGAACATATTAGCCAGGTATAGATTTTTGTTTTCCTTGCAAGAAGATTCTGATGTATATATGATAGTACGTTGTTGGGCAGTAGGCCTAAGGTTGAACTATAACTTTATGTAAACCTTTGAAACTACTAAGTATAAGTAAATAAAGAATGTTTATAAATCACGAGTTTTATATGATATTAGTCTAGTCCGGACGAACTCACTATTAGCCATTGCTCGGATGGGTTAAAAAGCCTAGAGCAAGGGTTAGCAGGATATATGGTGAAGTCGAATAGTTGGTTCAAGGAACCCTAATTTGTTTTGGGAACCTCGGATCGGCCGTCTAGGGACATCATATGTGCCACTTCTGGTCAGCGATGATTGGGGGTGTCATAAAGGTGGTATCAAAGCATTGTTAATTAATGCTTGAATGGGACTTGTTTCAAACGATTTCTCGAGTCAAAATGAGTCGCAAGGATAACTAGGAAAAGTTGGTTTGTTCCTTTGTTAGGAATAGTTATTCATGGGTTAGGATAACTTATCGTGATCCTTACTTGCAGATGTTGCGGAGATATATTTGACGGGGTTGTGCGTATAGACCGATTCAGATCGCATCATCTCCAAAGTCTTCACCCCCACATTCACCTAGTGTTAGTGTGGAGTCCGACGCATCTGAGGGATCTCCGGAGCATGGTTCGATGCAGATACAGACTTCGTCCGAGTCATACCACATCGACTACAACACGGATCCTGCTTATGATGTTCCGGATCATGAGGATCCATTTGTGGACATTCACCCGATTCCTGAGCATGAGCCTATAGCTGTTGAGTGATGTGTAAGTATTTTAATGGTTTTTACTACGGTTTTTAAACGAGATTTATGGTTTTTAGTATGTATTCGGATCCTTTTGGCGCGGATTTATGTTCTTTGTTATTTTTACAGGAATCGAGCTTGATTGTGCGAAAATAATGAATTTTGGATGGATTTAAAGCGTCGAAGGAATTGTTCTTGAAAAGCTGGAAAAATATCCAGAAATTTGGACAAGGATCGATCAATCCATGTCTATGGATCGATCGATCCCTGTCCCGAATTGCGAACTGATTTTACGTAGAACCAGACCGAACTTATTTCGAACCGGATTACTATCAAAAGACGTAAGCTCGTATTTTACCTTTAATAATGCACTTTTACAAAATTTTAGAGAGCAATAGAGAGATTTGAACTCTAGGAAGAAGAAGCATCTCTGTACTTCGATTCGAGAAGTTTTCAGAACCCTTTTACTCTTGTTTTTGCTTAATACAATCATGTCTATCTTGAATTTTCCCTGAGTGAGTAGTCTGTTTGTTGGGTTTAGGGTTCTCACATAGGGATTCATGAATTGTTGATATAGAATCGCATGATTAGGAATTTAATCTAATGGATCTTAATCTATGATTGATCGTAATGCGTGAAATTAAACTAGTCACTTAGTTTCTGAACTTAGGTAATTTAACACCTGGAAAGTTTTTGTTTAAAGTCCAGAAATAATCTTAGATGAGCAATTCTTCTTAAGCCAATGGAACTTGATGTTTAAGTGAATTGTGAACATANTATCAAATCTGTTAGTAATGCATGATTAGAAATCGAGGGTCAACAGAAGTTAGTCTTGAGATTTCTAATACATAGGGAGCTGATACTACGGAAGTAGATCAGTTCTAGATTAATATTTGAGTTCAAGTTGGTTTATAACTTGTTTCCTAGTCTATAATTTGAATCAACAATGAATTGTTTCCCTGAGAATACTCGATGCCCAACACTTCTTTGATTGATTTTACTACCCTTTCGTTGCTACCTGCTTTCTTTGTTCTTTTGATTTTGTTATTTGCATCATCTACAAAACTTCTTTTTAGCTTTAGCCCGCTGTTTGATTCTACATTCTTCGTGCTACCTTTGGTCTCTGTGGATTCGATCCCGAACCACTACAATGTACTTCAGTGCGCTTGCAGTGTTATCTCGGGCAAAAACCTGAGCTGTCACTGAGTTAGCTCCTACGGCGCCACCAGCACCGACACCAGCAACGACACCAGCACTAACAAATCTTGTGTTGGTTGCGATTTCAGAGATGATGGCCGATATGATTCGACTCCAGCATGAGGTGTTAGCAGCACAACGTCCGAGGACACCACCACCTGTACCAGCACCACGTCCTCCGGCACCTGATTTCTTGAAGATCATGATGTTGATGAAGAACTTGGGAACGACACGATACCGAGGTGGGACAAATCCGTTCGAGGCAGATTCGTGGCTACAAGACTTAGAGCGGAACTTTGCTGCGACTCGTTGTCCTGACGACTACAAGAGAGATGTGGTCGCATACTACTTAGAGAAGGATGTCATGAGTTGGTGGTTGGGTGTTGAGCGGCGGTTTGGAGATACACCTACGAGCTGGGATGATATCTGACGGGAGTTCCAGAAGAAGTACTTCCTACCAGAGGCACGTAACCGTCTTGAGATGCATTTTATGGAGTTAGAGAAGGGTGGTTTTTTGTGAGGCAGTATGAGGCGGAGTTCACCCGTCTCCATCGTTATGTCCACTTGGATTTACAGGATGAGCCGATGATCATCCGGAAGTTTCTTCGGGGACTACATCCATCTATCCATGGCAGACTTCAAGTTGTGGAGTTCACTTACTTGGGAGAGTTAGATGAGCGTGCCGTGAATGTGGAGGAGGCCATAACTACTGAGAGGGCTTCTTCTAGTCATGCTGCACCGTTGAGACCTGCTAGTAGGCCAGTGCAGACACAGTGACAGCTTTCCTCGGGGACCAGAGGGCGAGGAGGAAGAGGCATACGAGCTGGTCGAGCTCCAGCACCTAGATAAGGACCACCGACTTGTTATGCATGTGGAGAGTCAGACCATTATGCGCGAGATTGTCCGAGTGTCGGACGTGTGGGATCTCCAGCCTTGCAACATGTTACGTGTTTCACTTGTGGAGAGCGGGGACACTATGCCACTTCTTGTATATGTACCCATCCCGCCTCGTTAGCTCCGAGGGTACCAGGTGTACCACCCATGCGCCCTACATTACCCTTACCTCCGGCCAAGCGTCAGGCTACAGCCGGTAAAGCCTACGCTTTGGAGCTGCCTGGACCGTTGGGACCTCCGAAAGGTCCAATCACAGGTTTGTTTTCTTACTATTGCGTGTTGTGTGAATTTCCTTATTTGTTTTAAAAAAAAGAGAAAAAGAGTGTGTTAAAGAGAGTTAATTGGCCCCTAGGAACCCTATCCGTCTACGGAGTTTCCGCCCACATTCTTTTCGATTCGGGAGCAACCCATAGTTTCGTAGCACTTGAAGTAGCTTTAGGTTAGAAGGCGTGTTTACAATTCTGGAAATGAACATTCCCGTCCTAACCCCTGGCGATCAAGTTTTGGAGACAAAGGGTTGCATTCTAAAAGTACTTGTTGTCATTCAAGACATAGTCTTTCCGGCCCATCTGTTGGTATTGCCCTTAGAACGTTATGAAGTTATTTTAGGGATGGATTGGCTCTCTAGTTACCAAGCTGATTTAGATTGTGGTTGAGGAAAGGTAACCTTTGAAAGAGAGGAACAAGATCCACTAGTTTACTAAGGGATAACACTAAGTATCAAGGCATCTTTGGTGTCGGCTTTAAGGATCAAAAGCCAACTCGAGCAAAGAGAAGAGGTGTATTTGATTACACTAACAACAGTGGGAGCAGGAGAGGAGAAGGAGCAGAACGTAAAAGATATTCTTGTTGTCAGAGAGTACGAAGATTTGTTCAAACCTTTAGAAGGATTATCCCCCTCTAGAAGTAACCCGTTCACTATCATCTTAGAACCCGGCTCCACTCCAATAGCCAAGGCGCCCTATTGAATGGCTCCGACTGAGTTAGCAGAATTGAAGCAGAAGTGGCAGATTTGTTGGAGAAAGGCTTTATACGACCTAGTTCATCAACATGGGGAGCACCCGTGCTGTTTCTAAAGAAGAAGGATGGGAGCATGCGGCTATGTATCGACTATCGCGGACTCAACAATGTGACGATAAAGGACAAGTATCCACTTCCAAGAATTGATGAGTTGTTGGATCAACTACGAGGTGCAAGTTGGTTCTCCAAGATTGATTTGGCATCGGGTTACCATCAAACTTCGATCTCAGAGGCTGATATTAAGAAGACTGCCTTTAGGACGCGATATGGACATTTTGAGTTTGTTGTGATGCCCTTCGGACTTACCAATGCCCCTGCAGCTTTCATGCGTTTCATGAATAAAGTATTCCGGGATTATTTGGATGAATTCGTTATCATCTTTATCGATGACATCCTTATATATTCACGGAGTGCAGAAGAACATAGAAGGCATTTACGACTTGTTTGGAACGCCTTAGAGATCAGAAGCTCTTTGCGAAGTTTAGTAAATGTCAATTTTTGAAAAGGGAACTTGGGTTCCTTGGACATCGAGTGTCCGAACAAGGAGTAGCGGCAGATCCAAAAAGGATTGAGGAGATTAAAGAATGGCTACGTCCAACCTCTGTAACTGAAGTGAGAAGTTTCTTAGAACTGCCAGGTTATTACCGGAAGTTTGTGAAATGATTCTTATGCATCGCGAAGCCATTAACCCGGTTAACTGGTAAAGGAGTTACCTTTGAGTGGAGTAATGAAGTCGAGAAAGCATTTAATCAATTGAAGGATGCGTTAACCTCTGCACCATCTTGGCGTTACCAATGCCAAATCATTCGTACATTATTTATACGGATGCATCTCACATCGGGATAGGATGTGTGTTAATGCAAGAAGATAGGTTAATCACCTATGTGTCAAGATAACTACGGAAACAAGAAGTGAACTATCCGACCCATGATTTAGAGATGGCAGCAATTGTTTTTGCACTTCGAATTTGGCGATCATATCTTTATGGAGAGAAGACTAAAGTATTTACTGACCATAAAAGTCTCAAATACATCTTCACTCAACAAGAACTCAACTTAAGACAGAGGCGATGGATGGAGTTTTTCGCTGACTATGACATGTAAATCCAGTATCACCCAGGGAAGGCAATGTTGTTGTAGATGCTCTGAGTAAAAGGAAGGTTGATGTCGATACCGAGAAAGAACTCCAAAAGTTGGAAGCAGAATTCAAGATGATCAGCATTGCTGCCTTGGATGTAGAAGAAGAAGAACCCTTAGGACTTCAAGCAGTTAGTCAAGCAGGCCTACTTCATCGTATTCGTGAAGCACAAATGAGAGATGTAAACCTAAGCAAGATTCAGGAGGAGTTAGATGAAGAAAACCCGGGAGGATATGAAGTTGCTAGTGATGGCACTTTGTTACTTAATGGTCGAATAATTGTCCCTAAGGGAGAGGGTCTGCGAGAAGAAATTTTGAGGACGACACACCATTCACTTTTGTGCATTCACCCTGGGAGTACAAAAATATATTGCGATATTAGGAAATATTATCATTGGCCAGGTATCAAGAGGGATGTTGCAACTTGTGTTTCACAATGTCAGACTTACCACTGAATCAAAGGCGACCATCAGGTTCCGGGAGGAATACTGCAAAGCCTGCATATCCCAGAATGGAAATGGGACGCTGTGGCCAGGGAATGATGCAGTGTAGGTCATCGTGGACCATTTAACTAAGACTACTCATTTTATACCATTGAAGATTACTGATAAAGTAGAAACCCTAGCAGAGTTGTACTTGGAAGAAATTGTGAAGCTTCATGGAGTACCTGCCAGCACCGTATCAAATCGAGATCCTTGTTTTACAGCATAATTTTGGAGAGCATTCCAGCAAGCCTTAGGTACAGACCTGCACATGAGTACTGCTTTCCATCCGGAAATCGATGACCAAACCCAGAGAACGATAAGAACCCTTGAAGATTTGCTGAGGATGTGTGTCATGGATTGGAATGGGCCATGTGATAAATATCTACCATTGATAGAGTTCTCATACAGAAATAGTTACCACTCAAGTATTGGTATGTCACCCTACGAAGCTTTGTATGGAAGACCCTGTATAACACTGGTATGTTGGACAGAGGTTGGAGAACGAAGGGTACTTCGTCCAGATCTTGTAGATGAAGCTACAGAGAAAGTAAAGATCATCCAAGCAAACATGAAGAAGGCACAAGACCACCAGAAGAAGTATGTTGATCGTGGTAGATGAGAGGTAGTATTTGAAGTGAATGACATGGTCTTTTTGAAAGTGGCAGCATAGAAAGGAAAGGATCATTTTGGAAAAGTCGGAAAGCTGGCAACACGCTACATCGGGCCATATAGGATTGTCGCAAGAGTTGGAGAGGTGGCTTATCGACTAGAACTTCCGTCGGACATTCCTATGCATCCAGTCTTCCATGTATGTATCCATGTTACGCAAGCATATACCAGATCCCAGTATGGTAGAAGCACAACCTCCAGAGAATCTACAACCCAATCTTACATACCTAGAAGGACCTCTGCGAATAGCCAAGCGATGTATTAGAAGACGACAGAATAGTGAGATTCCTCAAGTTCAAGTGTTTTGGGGAAAACAGCATAGAGTCATTGTAACCTGGGAAGATGAGGAAAAGTTTAGAGCCAGTCATCCTGAACTCTTTGTAGATGCTTGACTTGTTTAATAAAGTTACATATTTTGCCTTATGAATTCGAGTACGAATTCTTTCAAGCGGGCGAGGAGAGTGTAATGACCCTCACGAACGGATAGCATTTTTGTTGAGATGGCTGGATAGTGAGAAGTTGGAAACCGAGTGTTAGTAAGCTACTTGAGAGAAGTCGGAAAATTTTAAGTTGGAATTTGGTAAAGGTAGTGGCACGGTAGGATTCCTTAGGAAATTTAAACGATTGAAAATGCCAATGGGTCGGCCTAGAAATTCTTAAACAGTCGGATTTTAGTTGGGAACCTTATTCTTAGGCCAATGGAGGTAAAATAATCTTGAGAATAAGTGATAAGAATATTCCTCAGAGAAAATTAATTTTCCTCAGCGAAATATTTTCCCGACTGTTCGGTAGGTACTCGGCACGTACAGATCCGTGTAACGATCGTCCCGGCACGATCGGATCCGATCGGGAACTATTGGGCACGATCTGGTAGGTGACGCAGCTACTTGTTTCTTCAAGGGGCACGTCAGCTGTGTGCTCAACCTCTCTGGCTAGCCTGCCACATAGTGTGGCAGGTGTCACCGAGAAGGAGTACACTAGTGTGCACGAGCTGACTCACCCTATGTGCTTTGGTGCCTATATAAGTGGGCAAAGCACACAACTGAACGAGACTTAAGGAGGAACTCTCGTGCACCCGAGTATTTTGGAGAAACTTTCTCATGCCAAATCGTGCAACTATCGAGGATCACCGTGCACAACGATCGGAACACCTTCCTGGTAAGCCAGTCAATCCCGAATCCTGTTTTCTCGTTCACTTTAGTTGCCGATCGTGTATCCGACCGTACTGATCATGTATCCGACCATGCCCTTTTGCTCTGATTGCCTCAGGTTCTCCCAAAGTTAAGTCTGTACTCTGTGCAAAGACTGGTCGGAGAATTTCCGAGGACAGTGGGGGCTTTAGGAAGACCGTGAGTACTCGGTAAGGAATTTTCGCATAGATCGATTGATCGATATACTAGTCGGGCACTGAATTTGTTAAGTCTGAGTGTGTTATGTCCAGGTTCATGCCGTGGAAGAGCCTAACCGGTTTAATTTGTTCGTGCCAGATAGTAACCTTTGTCTCGAGAAGTCGTTTCCGTGGAATCGAAATCCCCGATAAGTTTGTTTCTAGGAATTGTGCCTTGTCCCCACTGTTCCTAACTATGTACGTGCACAAGTTTATCAGTAGAAGCACGCTTGGTTCAAGTCGTTCCTTAGCCAATACTCTATGAATTTCTAAGGTGTGTCATAGTTTCGTTTAGTTACTGAATGTGTTCAGCTACACCACAAAGTTGTTTGATCGTGTGCTTAGTCCTTAAACGTGAACTATTTTGATCATATTAATGTTAAGTGATGTAAATCACTTATTAAACCTATAAAATTTTTATCCGAGGTTCTAGACGAACCTAGTAAATACTTAAGTATATGAAATGTTACGTATGAAATAATCTAAGTAACTTTACCCTAAATCGTAAGCTCGCTGTCCATGTTCCTGACGTCCGTGACTTGGTCGCTGCGTGGTGGCGCGTGGTCGGATCAAGGTCACGAAGACACGGAGAGATTGATTCACTACCATGGTCGTGTACTGTATGTTGATGCAGTGTTAGGAGTACCATAACTCCTCGCGAAGGAGGGAAATTACTTATGATAGTTCTGTCTAGCCTTTATTGTTTTGGAATTAGTATAAGTAATCGTGCGGGATGATGGAAACCACGGAAGCGGTGCAAGCTCAAGACCCGGGCTATTTTCATATATTATAAGGCGCATGTTTTCTTGAGGGCTTGTATGTTTGTTGTGCAGATTTTGGGTTAGGATTGTATGTTAGAGGGTACGGGAATCGGATTCACTGAGTAAATTAGTTAATCACGGCTCTTTGTGTGTGTAGGTGACCAGTAGGCGGGGAATGTTTTCTTTTCGGAGTAAAGGAACATATTAGCCAGCGTTAGACTTTTGTTGTCCTTCTAACGAAGCTTTTGATGTATATATGATAGTACGTTGTTGGGCAGTAGGCCTAGGGTTGAACTATAACTTTCTGTAAACCTTTGAAACTACTAAGTATAACTAAATTAAGAATGTTTATAAATCACGAGTTTCATATGATATTAGTCTAGTTCGGACGAACAAACTGTTAGCCATTTCTCGTACGGGTTGAGAAGCCTAAAGCAAGGGTTAGCATGATATATGGTGAACTCGGATAGTTGGTTCAAGGAATCTTAATTTGTTTTGGAAACCTCGGATCGGCCGTCTAGGGACATCATATGTGTCACTTCTGGTCAGCGATGATCGGGGGTGTCACACAGGAGCCCACTTACCTAGAGCTTACACGATAGTTTACTACTTCATTCTGAGATGAGTATGCTGATCCCGCAAACCCAGTGGCGAGCACTGGTGTAGATTCATTCATCGTTAACGACCACTACTACTGGCTTACACTAGTGAAGTTATGTAGCATCTTCGGTTTTAGCGTTGGTAATTGGATTGCATTATATTGGTATGGTGACTCTCTGAGGTTTTGAAATGTCATCTGTGATGAGGGTCGCTATGTGAGCAAGAAGGCTAAGGAGTCTCAGCTACGTAGCTTGATCTTGAGGTACGCGTGACGTCTGTTCGGAGCTTTACTGTATGGAGCTACAGTGTCTGCATGTGTTACCTAGTGGGAGCTCATACTTCTGTACATGATTGTTAGACACCTCCTACCTCTGAGAATATTATGTTTTTCTTCGCCCATTGTGGAGTTCATCTTGGTAGTGGTGATGGCCGCTAACTTCACTTACTATAGGGGCTTAAGCTTCCACACTGGGATAAAAAGGGTGTGTGGTTATGGTGCAGAGATTACTAAAATCATGCAGCATTATGGAATTCACCTTAGAAGAGTGGAAAAAGTAGTAGGCCAAGGTGATCAAGAAATGGTCTTGAGGTTGGACTTAACGACCTTGGTCAAAAAGGACTTTATCCGCAGGCCTTTTTCTCAAAATTGGTGAATGAGCTATGTATGTACCGGTTTCAGACTTTGCATACTACAATGCTATCCTATGATGTTGTGGTGCTCTGACCTTTTAATTTGCTATGCCCTGCACCACATTACTTCCATCCCAGTTGGGGTAACAAAGGACAACAACCACACCAGATGTTGCTCTTGAGATTGTTCGGACATTCATCTGTAGGATGCTCGAGAGGAAATTTCACCACGTACTTCGGAGGCTGTCGGGCCATTTTTGGATTACGTACTTCCCATGGATTGCTACAAGTATCATTTATCGCCTGCTCCACCTTTTTTTTTTCTTCTGCTGAGGAGCACTTTATGTACTTTGGGACAACTGCACGCATGAACAATGAGATGTTCAAGAAGGTGTGGAGAGCTATGGCCAGCATGGCTAGATGCATGGGTTGTTAGGCTACAATGTAGGATCCACTTGCGCAAGCCCCTGCTCCTCCTGCTGCTGTTCAGGCCAGTGATGGTGGACATGATAACTCTGATGGCAGTCACATGTCTAAAGAGAAACTTAGGCATAGAGGAAAATAACAAGGAGGTTTAGTGATGCATGCGCTTTCGGATTCAGTCAACTAGACTAGAGCCTTCAGAGACTTACAACGTATTTCTATCTATCAAGCTTTTTTATTTTTATTCGAACTTTTTTCATTTTATCTCTCCTCTCATTTCTACTCACACCGCCTAATAAATCTGGGGAGGGTGTTCCGTACTGATGGGTTTTCTTTTTCTTTTGGTGTGTTTCTACTTATTGTGTCTTTTTATTTTTGTTTTATTGAGTCAAAATTGTAGGAGACTATGAAGAAGTTATTAGCACGGTCGAGCCAGAGAGCTCTTTGACTGAACTCCCTACCAGAATATTCCTACTTGTGGAACTAGTTTGTGATCTGACATTAACCTTATTTTATTTGGCATCTAACTGAATCTTATTTTCTTGTCAGGAAATTTATCAAAAATTGAACCCCTAACATTCAGGAATGTTCTACCCTTTTGTCACTCTTTTGTCATGATTGGCCAAACTCTTCTTTAGTTGGGTCCCTTACTCTGACCTTCGTCCTTTCAAAGTCCATTCATTCTCGTTATTTTCATCTATGTGAACACGTCTGCAAAATCAGTGGACAAAATATGATTGACATAACTTTCTTTGCTACTTAATTAGGATTTGTTAGTGGAATGATAGGTGTTTTAACATCAGATTATGACTTTTTGAGATTATGCTTGAGTTTCAATATAAAATATGTGATTATAGCATAAGATTATGGTTTAATTCGCGTTTATTGAATGTTTTAGAAATTTTGAGGAGATCTTTATTGTAAAGAATTGGTCATGTCCAAAATTTACATGAAAAAAGAACAAAAATTGCATAATATGAGGTCAGAAAAAGAGTTTGTCTCAGTAGTTTGAATTTTCCAGAGTATCAATTATCATGATGTTTGGTGGTTTTGGGGTTTATATTAGATTGTTTATGTAGTAGAGGAACTATGGTTATAAATAGATTCATATCTCCTGCGATTTTGCATAATGTCTTGCATTTGTTTCTCATTATTGAAAGCCCTGAACACCTAAACACCTAAACTCCATCACTAAATCACCTTTCCCATACTGAGCCATTTCCTGATAATAAAGCCCCAATGTTTTAAACCTTTCCACTAGTTTGAGTTTTGTTGATCTGTACTTAAGGATAAGTAAAGGTTCAAGTCTGAGAGAATTGATATATTTGGATTTTTACCAACTTGTAATAGTGTTTTTATTAATTTTTATGGTTTTTCAGAGTCTTTTTTAGCTTGCATGTATTTTAGGTGTCTAGGCGTGTTGAAGGGAAATGTGATGATTTTACAAGATTTCGACGAAGTTCGTGATTAATTTAAGGGAAAAATATGTTCTAGCAAAACTCGTGCAGAGAACTTTAGTAGAATCGATCCTACCAAAGAGGAAATGAAGAATTATTCTCAGGTTTTTTATCAATCAATTCTCTTTTTATTAATGAAAAACCTAAAAATTTTTCTAATTGTTTTTCTTTTTTGCCCCGAAATCACACATAACACTATTTATACCCCTTAGGTTGTTATTAGGTTTTTACACTTTACTTTAGTATTCTTTTGATGCTTTTCAGTTGTAAGCAATTAGGGAGACGTAAGCTAGATCTCTTGGAGAAATTTTCTGAACCATTTTAATTTATTTTATGTCTTTCTTTTTATCTATGTTTTATGTTTCTTTCAACACGTGTGAGTAGTTCCCTGGTAAATTTTAATTTCAATTGATTTCATGAATTGACAGATTAGGTTGTTAGGCAAAGGAAAATTATTCTTTGAATTTTTCCTCTAAGTGCATCTTAATGCTTGAACTTGATTGATCACCTAGTTCATGATTTTATGTTGATAAAACTCAATGGAAATTTGTTTCAAAACTTGATAAACACTTAGGTGATCAAAATACCTTTAAGAAATTGGAATTGATGCTAAGGTACTTTGCGAACGAATTAAACTTGGAGTTTAATGCATGCTTAGTCTCAATCGAATTCAACGAGAGTTAGTTTTCATTTTTTCTAAGCATGGAGATTATATACTTCGGGAGGAGATTTGTCTAATTTAGTTTTGTTAAGTTATAGAACGTATCTTAAACTGTCTCCTTGTCTGATTTCCTATTCTAACAATTATCTCCTGCGAATTTTCTTGATGTTTGACGCTTTTAATTAATTGAAATTACATC
>OVAN01009055.1:0-17391 GCA_900406275.1 Anastatica hierochuntica | reverse complement strand
TTCGATAATACGCCGGTTTGTAGCCTCAGCTTGCCCGTTGCCTTGAGGATTCTGAGGCGTGGAGAACTGGATAGCGATCTTATAAACAGAGCAAAAATGATCGAAGTCCTTGGAGGTGAACTGAGGGCCGTTATCCGTGACAATCGCATGCGGGATGCCGTGACGACATAAGATATTCTTCCACAGAAAGTCAATCACTTGCTTATCCTTGATCGTTTCGTAGGCTTCTGTCTCAACCCACTTGGAAAAGTAGTCAGTAAGGACGAGCAGGTATTGCTTCTTATTGGACTTGGGCAGTGGGCCGATGATGTCCATTGCGCACCGCATGAACGGGTAGGGAGTCATAACCAACTTCATGAGCTTGGTCGGTTGGTGGATGATGGGGGCATGTTGCTGGCACCTCTCACACTTCTTCGCATATGCCAAAGAGTCGCGCTCCATGGTTGGCCAGTAATATCCTTGCTTTCGTATCTTCTCCGCCAGCGACCTACGGCTGGCATGGTTGCCGTTGACACCTGAGTGGACTTCCTGAAGTATCCTCTTGACCTCGTCACCATACACACAATATAAATAGATGCTCGTGTCGCTCCGGCGGAAAATCTTGTCTTCAAGCAACGTGTAGCGCGTGCTCCGTTGCTTCAGCTTCCGAGCTTGCCACTTGTTAGGTGGGACATCTCCGTCGGCGATGTAACCTCGTATCTCATTGCGCCAGTCTTCCCCTTCGCCAATTCCTTCAAGTGTTGTGGCGCCGGGCTCGTCCCCAAGATCGTCCTCGTGAAGGGCCATGGCCTGCGGCAGAGCTGGCAGCTCGCTTGAGGTTCCAGAGGTCGGCGCCGTCAGGACGTCACTGATACTTAACTTGGCCATGGTTTCGACTGGAATTGTGCGGCGCAGACTATCCGTAGAAGCGGAGGCCAGCGCGGCGAGCGCATCAACGGCGGAGTTTTCCTTTCGTGGTACTTTGGTTAAGGAAAACTCGTCGAATTCAGCTGCCGCTGTCTGCACCAGCTTCAGGTACGCGGTCATGCGGTCGTCCCGAGCTTCGTACTCGCCATTGAACTGGTTCGCGACAAGCTGAGAATCGCAGAAGATGCTGATCCTGGCTGCGTGAACTACCTTTGCCAGACGTAACCCTGCAAGGAGCGCTTCGTACTCGGCCTCGTTGTTGGAGGCCAGGAATGCAAGGCGGAAGGATTGTTCGATGGTTTCGCCAGTTGGAGAAACGAGTTGTACCCCGATTCCTGACCCCTTGGTGGAGGAGGAGCCATCCACGTGTAGAGTCCAGGTACCTGGGGCTTCCGTGTCCGGGCTCAACTCAGGCGTTATCTCTACGATGAAATCCGCCAGGACTTGCGACTTCTACGCGGTTTGGGGCTTGTAATCAATGTCGTATTCGCTGAGTTCAATCGCCCACCGAGCTAGGCGTCCGGACTGTGTCGGACTGTGAAGTATGGTGCGAAGCAGATGATTTGATAGCACGGTGATGGAATGAGACTGGAAGTATGGACGGAGCTTCCAGGCCGATGTGACCACAGCCAGTGCCAGTTTTTCGGTTACCATGTATCTTGTTTCGGCGTCCACCAGAGACTTGCTCGTTGCTTTCCTCCCGTACCAATACCCCGCTGACCGTTGCGCTAGAGATAGCGATATAGAGATACAAAACTTCTCCGGTTTTCGGTTTGGACAGTATCGGAGGTGTGGTGAGATACATCTTTAGCTGGTTGAATGCTTCTTCACACGACCCATCCCATTCAAACTTCTTGTTTGAGCGCAGCTTCTGGTAGAACGGAAGGCACTTGTCGGTAGAGCGAGAAATGAACCTACTAAGGGCCGCTATTCGCTCGGTGAGCCGTTGTGCCTCTCGTATTTTGGTGGGGGACTTCATGTTGATGATAGCCGAAAGTTGTTTGGGGTTCGCCTCAATTCCACGCTGAGTCACCAGGTACCCCAGGAACTCGCCCGAGGTAACGGCGAAGGTGCACTCGGTCTGATTAAGTTTCATGCTATACTTGTTGAGGACGGAGAAACAGTCGCGTAAGTGACCGAAATGGTCATCCTCTCTTAGTGATTTGACCAACATATCGTCGATGTATACTTCCATCGTCTTGCCGAGCTGTTTGGAGAACATCTTATTCACCAATTTTTGGTACGTTTCACCAGCGTTCTTGAGGCCAAACGACATCACCTTGTAGCAGTAGAGTCCGCGATCGGTAACGAAAGCCGTCTTTTCTCGGTCATCCGGATGCATGAGTATTTGGTTATACCCGGAGAAGGCATCCAGGAATGATAGAAGTTGGTTCCAAACTGTTGCTTCGACCAGCCGGTCTATGTGCGGGAGTGGGAAGCAATCCTTCGGGCACGCCTTGTTAAGGTCGGTGAAGTCCACACAAACGCGCCACTTGCCATTCTTCTTTTTGATGACCACCGGGTTGGCTAACCAATCCTGGTACTTGACTTCAATAATTGAGCCAGCCTTGAGCAGGCGCTCGACTTCCGCATTGACGGCCTCTGCTCTCTCCGTACCTAACTTTCTCCTCTTTTGGCGGACTGGTTTGTAAGTCGGGTCCACATTGAGCTCGTGGAACGTAATGTCCAGGCCTATCCCCGACATGTCATCTATTGTCCACGCGAATGTGTGCTTGTTGTCTTTGAGGAATGCGACCAATTCCCTGAAGATCTCCTTCTCGAGATTCGCCCCAATGCCGACGCAATGGTCGGGATTCCCTGGGACAATGCACACTTGCCGAATTTTTCCGAGTCTAGGATTGGATGGCTCAGCTTGGTTTACCTCTCTGGGCTTGTCTCTGGTGTCCGGATTTGGAATGTATACTGTTCTTGAGACCTACACAGCTTATTCTCGTTGACGTAGCACAGCCGCGCCGTCCGCTGGCTTCCGTGGACGGTGACCACCCCGCGCTCCGTGGGGAACTTGATGCATTGATGGTAGGTCGACGGGATTGCCCTCATTGAGTGTATCCACGGTGTTCCCAATATTACGTTGTATATGTCAGGAGCTTCTACCACCGTGAATTTGGTCTCCATCTTTACGCCGCCGACGAACGTGTTGAGCCTGATTGTCCCCATGGACATTGTGGTTTCACCGTTGAAGGCAGTGAGGGGTTGTTTTGATTTCTTTATACGGTCCTCAGGAATCTCCATCTTGTCAAGTGTCTCCTTGTAGAGGACATTGACGGAACTGCCCAAGTCGATTAGGGCCCGAGCTATTTCGCAGTCCTTGATCATAAGCTCGAGAATGAGGGCGTCGTTATGAGGTTGCGTGACGCTCCGCATTGGCCATTCCGAGAATTCGATGACGGTGTCATCCCTGATCGCGGCTTGGACGTCGTCGGCATTCGAGTTGGCTTGCCGGCTGTAGCTCTTTATTGACCGGACCGTGTCATTAAAGAATGGGCTTGGTCCCATAATCATATTAATCCATTTCCGAGCTGTGGGTGGTTCCGTTCTTTCCGACTGTCGTGCGTCCCGGTTCCGTTTTGGTGGTTCCATGTTGCTGTGCGGGCGTTCGCCTTCCCGGTCGTCATTCTTCTGAGCTAGTTCTTCTACCTTGTATTTGTTGAACAAATACTGCTTGAAGCCATAACACTCCTCCGTTGTGTGACCCGAGGTGTTGTGGTACTCGCAGAATTTGTCAGAGGTTCTAGGTCCGTCGCTCCGGGTCCAGGTGTTGGGCTTGGATTTGTAGTTGGAGCTGGAACCCGAGCTCCTTCCAGACCCTTGGGAGTCAGATACTTGGAACGACCTGTGCTTGGAATTGCTTCCTTCAGATCGGTGCCCACCGGTAGATCGCTTGTTATCCTTTTCGTCTTTGGACTTCTCTTTGGACGCCGTCTTAGTCAAGGTGGAATGCTTCTCCGCATATGCCTTCTTTTCATCTTCAATTTCCACGAACCTTGAAGCTCGGTAGAGTGCGTCCTCCAGGGAGGTAGGTCGGTTGAGCATTAGATCTTCCGGAGACGGGAGTTGTACCAAAGGGCATTACGCAAAGCCGCGATGCCTGCCTCATCGCTGATGACTACATTGGAGATGACCGCTTTTAACCTAGATAGGAATGATCGCAAGGACTCGTCCTTCTTCTGGGTCATCGCCCAGAGGTCGGCGTCGGAGGCGCCCTTCTCGATGAACATCGAGTAGTGCTTTATGAAGGCGGTCGATAACTCGTTGAAACTATCTATTGAGTTCGCCTTCAGACGGGAGAACAAATTCAGAGCCGCCCCTGAGAGATTTTTGACGAAGAGCTGGCAATATCCAACGTCTTTGTCGGCTTCATTGAACTTGGTCCGACCCATTGTGATGCAAAACGCGGTCATGTGAGCTCGGGGGTCTGTTTTTCCTTCGTAAGGCGCAATCTTGAGTTTGACGCTCGGGATTACGGCTCCTACAATCCAGCCTGTGAAGGGCGTCCGTTGAGTTTCCTCAATTACCCGGTGAACCTCCGGTGCCGAGCTGGTGGCCTTATGGATCTGGGACTGCATAGTCCGGAGCTCGGCAGTCGTCTGGGCGAGAGTTTGCTTTATTGTCTGCAGCTCGGAGTCCGGATGGGCGAACATTCCTCCTGGGGCCGAGTCCTGATGACCCTGGTCCCGATCGTCCGACCTCCGGTCAGCAGGGACCACCCTGTCATCCAGAGCCCGGAGCTCCCATGGGGAGATCGGGGCGATGGAATTTATCCTTGCGAGCTGAGCAGCCTGAACTTGCACCAGCTCTGCTAGCCGCTGGCTCGCCTGCCGATCCTGCTCTTCTTGTCTCGCGGTCCGTTCCACCAGTAGGGCAAAGATACCTCACATGTTTTCTGGAACTTGGTCCAACGCCGCCTGAACATCGAGGGTCGGGTGTACTTGCTCCTGCTCCTGAACCCCGGTCGCCGGATTAGCGTTGTCTCCGTCGCGAACTCCTGGGAGGGATGGGCTGGTTCGTCCGTCGGCTCCGTTGTTGCTTGACATGTTGCCCTGAAAGCAAACAAGAAAACAAAGAAACGAAAGTATCTAGACAAACGCACACTGACTTACGTGGAATCTGATGTAGCGGAGCGGAATCCCCCCTCCTTCTAGCGCCAATTGTTGGATCTAGAATCCACATAGAATATAGGGTATATGATTTGCGATAATGTATGGAAAAAGGTTGTGCTCTTATTGATTTTGAGTTGAATGGTTTACAAAAGTTATAAGCTAAGTTCTCATAAGGAAATTTTCCGATCCTTTTCTCCAAGCTACTCCTTCTTCTTTTATACCCCTTTGATCTTGTAACCCCCAGATTAATGCGTATTAACTCCCCCTATTTATGTCGATTCTTCCGTTTTTATCTTTTAGCTTGAATTTATTGGGCTTTCTTTTCTCTTTCGCAGGATGGGCCGAATGTTCCCTAATGGGCTTCAGCGGCCCATCAAAATCTTGGCTCTTTAATCGAATCTCGGGTTGGTTTACCCCAAACCGGGTACGGGTGGAACCACCTCCTCCACTCCTAATCCTAGGATAATCCTAGTTGATTTAGGAATCTATCCTAGGATTTATTTTATTAAAATAAATAATAAAACTATTGTCTATGTTTATCAAAACCTTAAAAAAAGAACGTAAATGAAATCCCATCTTTTCTTGTTGTAGAATCCTTGCATCATGCATCAGGTCACCCCACCAAGAAAAGATTCATTCTCGAATCGTCAACATCATTTGCGCCTACATGTGGTACGAGGTGTTTGACGTTAAACACCTCAGAAGTACGCACGTCTGGTGGTAAAAGAACTCTGTAGGAATTAACATTGATCTTCTCCACAAACTTCAAAGGTCCAATCTTTCGCCGTTTGAGCTTGTTGTATTTGCGTGGAGGAAAACAATCTTTTGTTAACATCGCCCTTACTAAATCACTAACTTTAAAATGCACCTCACGTCTATGGCGATCCACTGTCTCTTTGTACTTTGTTGCCGCCACATCTAAATTGTCGTGAACCTGCCCATGAGCGCAAAAAAGAGATGTGACGAAATCAACAGCTTGTCCATGGTCTCGTTTTTCATCCAGTCGAACCCCCAAAACTAATGAGCCTCGTGGCACAAGCCCATAAACTACACGGAAAGGACTGAACTTAATTAGTGCTTCGGTTTACGGCATGGTTATGCGCAAACTCAGGTTTGCACAAAATAGTGTCTCATGACTTAACATTATCACCACTAAACATCGTAGCATATTACCCAAAGATCGATTAGTCACTTCCGCTTCGTCATTTGACTGTGGATGATAAGCAGAGCTCATATCTAGACTGTTTCGTATTAAACGCCATAAAGAATGCCAAAAGTGGCTCAGGAAATGAGAATACCTGTCAGGAACAATTGACAAAGGAAGACCATGAAGTCGATATACTTCTTTGAAGAATAACACTGCGACCTGAACTGCATCGGTAGTCTTTTTGCATGGAATAAAATGAACCATCTTTGAGAAACGATCCACTACCACAAATATATTGTCATGACCACGTTGAGTTCGCAGTAAGATACCGATGCAAAGGAAGACCATGAAGCCGATATACTTCTTTGAAGAATAACACTGCGACATGAACTGCATTAGTACTCTTTTTGCATGGAATAAGATGAACCATCTTTGAGAAACGATCCACTACCACAAAGATATTTTCATGACAACGTTGAGTTCGCGGTAACCCCAACAAAAAATTCATACTAATATCCGTGTAAGGTTGAGTCGGAATCGGCAGTAGCATGCACAAACCTCCATTCGACGCCCCGCCCCCTTTTGTTCTATTGACATGTCATGCACATGGCTACAAAATGAGCTACATCCCGTCGCAGGGATGCAAAAAATATGAATCTGCCACAAGATGCAACGTCTTGTCCCTCCCCATGTGACCTTCTCCATATAGCTCCGTCATAATCTGAGGTCGCAAACTACTAACAGGGACGCAAAGGCGATTGTCACGAAACAAAAAATTCGTCTAGTACCATATACTCATCACTCATACCATCCCAAGCATCTTCCCATATTGCTGCAAAGAAAGAATCTTGGGGGTAGAGCTCAGCAAGTGAGTCGAATCTCGGTACCGAGACTTCAAGCGTCACCAACAAAGCATGACGATAACTCAAAGCGTCCACCACTTTGTTCGTTTTCCCCGACTGATGCTTAATGACAAACGTAAATTGTTGTAAATAAGCAATCCACGACGCATGCCGTGCAGAAATCTTATCTTGTCCACCTAAATGTTTTAAAGCATCATGATCTGTAAATAGAATGAACTTCTGATGAAACAAATAGTGTCGCAAATGCTTCACGACTTGCACTATCACGTAAAGCGATATCATACATACTATAACGTACCTGAGCACCAACTATTTTTTAATTAAAAATGCCACTGGTCTTCTAAGCTGACTCAAAGCCGCACCAATTTCCAATTTACAAGCA
The DNA here is from genome assembly GCA_900406275.1 of Anastatica hierochuntica. Lineage (NCBI taxonomy): Eukaryota > Viridiplantae > Streptophyta > Magnoliopsida > Brassicales > Brassicaceae > Anastatica > Anastatica hierochuntica. The sequence goes on along the minus strand of OVAN01009055.1, from coordinate 9,972 downwards.
TCACAGTGAAGCTCGAGGACAACCGAAAAGTCAGGCAAAGCTAAGATTGGTGCAGAAACAGGTTGTGCTTTTAGAGCTTCAAAGGCGGTGTCAGCTTCTAGTGTCCATACGAACGGTGTACCCTTAATACAATTCGTCAACGGTGCGACGATATTGCTAAAATGTTTCACAAAACACCGATAAAAAGATGTCAGTCCGTGAAAGCTTCTAACCTCCGTAATTTTCCTAGGTGTGGGCCACGACTTAATAGCTTCAATTTTACTCAAGTCCACCATAAACCCTTCACGAGAATTAATATAACCCAAGAAGAAAACCTCCGTCGCACCAAACACGCATTTTTGTCGAGCCGCGTAAAGACGATCACGACGCATAACACTAAGAAAAACCTCCAGATGTTGTAAATGTGTTTCAACATCAACACTAAACACCAAGATTTCATCAAAATAAACTACGAAAAATTTCCCAACAAATGAACGTAATGCTTGGTTCATCACTCGCGTAAATCTACTTGGCGCTTTTGAAAGACCGAAAGGCATTACCATCCACTCAAAAAACCCTTCACATGTATTAAAAGCTATCTTCCACTCGTCTCCCGACCGAATTCAAATTTGATGATACCCACTTTTCAAATCTAGTTTAGTGAATATAGAAGCATGTCCAATCTGATCCAAAAGATCATCTAACCAAGGAATGGGTAATCCGTATCATACCATAGTCTTATTTATGGCACGATAATCAATGCACATACGCCACGACCCATTCTTCTTAGGAATGAGAAAAGTTGGAACTGCAGCGGGACTTAAACTTTCTCCCACATGACCCTTGGTTAGCAGGTCCTCCACCTGCCGACGAAGCTCATCGTGTTCCTGTGGACTCATACAGTAATGTGGTCGATTCGGTAATGTTGCATTAGGGATCAAATCTATGTGATGTTATATGTCACAGAGAGAAGGTAGATCCACCGCTAATTCCTACAAAAATACATTGTCAAACTTGCAAAACAGAGACTCAAACTCCAGAGGTACCAATGGCAATGTCTGTACACGATGGGGCAACTACTAAAGCCCACACAACATCGATCGTCTCCAATTGGGCTTCAAAAGCTGATTTCGAAAGGATCAACAAGGACAACGATGACGACGATAATGGCGTGCCCACCACCTGTTGAGACGATGTGGTCTCTGACACTTCCTTAGAAGGAAGCAATGTCACAATGCAACCCTCAACTTCAAAACTATAAGTATTTGGCTTCCCTTTGTGTATGGTATTGCTGTCATATTGCCAAGGTTGACCCAACAACAAATGACAAGCGTCCATTGGCACCACATCACAGTAAATTGTGTCTTTGTAGTTACTGATGGATAAAGCAACCAAAGCTTGCTTAGAAATGGAGATTTTCGTGCCATTCTTAAGCCATGCGAGCTTATACGGTGCCGGATGAGGTTCAAAACGAATCCCAAGCTTTTGCGCAACATCCTTGGCAATAACATTGGTGCAGCTACCAGAATACCCTATAAGCGTCCAGATTTTACCTGCGATGGTACACGTTGTTCTAAGCAACGAAGAACGAAGCCAACGAAGCCAACGAAGAACATCACCTTCCAACTATTGGTTAGAATTTGGTAATCATCGTATCGAGGCTCATTAGCTGTTTTAGCTTCTTGCGCCACCAGACCCCGACGTTGCTGGTTGGGATACGCCGTTTGGCGATGTCCAAATTCACCGCAAGAAAAACAACGTAACACATTAGGACGAGGAACCCGAGATGCGGCAATGGAATTCGTTGGAGTTATTTCTTCCCAACCGTTTGACGAGTTGCAACCGCACCAAAAAAAATAACCAATAGGAGCTTCTGGTACAAACACTGACTGGAATCGAGAGCGTGGAACCACCGAGGACCACGAAGACCAGAACTGAGTTTCCATAGCCATTGCCCGTTGATTCGCTTCTGCAATTGTCCTTGGATTGAATTGTTGCAATGCATTTTTTACCTAAGGTCATAACCCCCTATGAAATGAGAGACCAGTTGTTCTTCTGTTTCGATCAATTAGGCTCTCGCACTCATGTAGAAGAAATCAGTGGCGTATTCCTCAACTGTGAGATTACCCTGTCTAAGGTTCTAAAGTTTATTGTAGAGGAGATGCTCATAATTGTATGGCAAGAAACTTCGCCTCATATGTTTCTTCATTCTTTCCCATGAATCAATATGCGACTTTCCTGCTCTTCGTCGTGTTTCCTTCAAATGTGGCCACCATGCCATGGCTCTATGTTTAAAACGATTCGTGAGGAGAGGGATACACATATCCTCGGACACTTCTTTGAAATCCAAGATCTCTTCTACCACACTAAGCCAATCTAAAATTTTTTATGTATTAAGCGTTTCTGTGAATTCAGGAATATCAAGTTTAAACCTAGACTCACACCTGTTTGAGCGATGATTGCCTTGTTCCAACCCCTGGTCCATGTCGTGATGGATGTGGTGATCGTCTCTGTTATTTCCTTTTCCATGTTGTTGTTGTGGATCGAAGGCATGATTCACAAAGAGATTTTTGAATCTATCTTTTTTGTCAGAATCAGCAACCTCACGATGGCGTCTTTGTTGTGGTGGCGGAGCTCCACCTTTTCGTTCTTGTTGGAGATGAAGAACTGAATGAATTGCATTCTCCACAGCCACTTCTAATGTCTCTTGTATCCCCTTTGTAAATTTGTCAAGAGTTTGGGTTTAAACTTGGTTATTTGGTCACTTGGAAGAGTACAAAGCAAAAGGTTATATCTTGTTCAAGTGCTGAAGCCGAGTATAGGGCAATGAAAAAGCTTACCAATGAGCTAGTTTGGATCAAGAATATCCACAAGGATCTAGGAATTGAATCATCATCATCTTCAATCACAATGCATTGTGACAATCAAGCCGCAATACACATTGCTTATAACTCGGTGTTCCACGAAAGAACAAAACACATTGAGGTTGATTGTCACAAGGTTAGACACATGGTGGAGCAAAGAGTATTGTTGTCATATTATACAAGAAGTGAGGATCAATTGGTGGACATCTTTACTAAGGAAACAAGCAAGAAAATGTGTGAGTCCATATTGCCAAGACTTGGACTCACTACCATTCAGATATGAAGATCTCTAACCATGGTGATTTGTACTCTTTTTTCTAAGTGTGGTGTTGTATTCTTCGAACTTTTCTCTCTCTTTCTCCAATATTCTTCAATCATACTCTCATAATCCCATTAATTTAACATGGTATCACAACAAGATCCTCAACTATTCTTCTTCTCTTGATTCTAAGTCTAAAATTCCGCATGTTACTCTCTCTTTTCTGTTTTTCAAATCGGCGCCAAAATCTTCTCTTTCTTAAATTCAAATTTTAAACATTTGAAACATCATGGAAAGTACTAAGCTTGTGGTTTCGGTGACCTGTAAGGGTCCTTATTATCTCCTATGGTCAAGGCCAACAAAGGTTGCACTAGGAGGAAGAGGTCTTTCGAAGTATGTTGAAGAAAATGAAGCTCCAAAGATTACTACTCAAGATGAAAGTGGCAAAGAACTTGTCATTGTGGACTCGGAAAAATGGAGTCAAGAAAATCAGTTTGTGCTATCATTTCTCCAAATTTCTCTCGATACACCAATTCTTGAAGCCTACTCTTATTGTGAGAATGCAAAGGAGTTACGAGATCCACTCAAGAAAATCTTTAGAAGTGTCTCAAACATAAGTCGAATCATTGAAGTGAAGAGAGCTATTAACGAGCTTAGCTAAGAGGGAATATCATTCAATCAACACTTTGGCAAGTTTAGATCACTTTGGCCTGAAATAGAAATGCTAAGGCCTAACATCATTGGTTCAAAAATTCTCAATGAAAGAAGAGAGCAAAACAAAGTTTTTGATCTACTCCTCACCTTGAGTCCCGTCTACAATGATGTGATTAAACACATTCTTAGAGCCGAAATTCTTCCTAGCCTTGAAGGTGTGTGTGCTTAAATTCAAAAAGAAGAAGGGTCTCTCGGTCTATTTGGACTCAAAGGAGAAATGGTGCAACTATCCAACAAAGGATATTATCAACAAGGAGGTGGATTCCACGAGTTCAAGCAAGGCAATGGGTCAAGGATTCAAAAAGTGTGACCATTGCAACAAAGATGGTCATACCAAGGAGGCGTGATGGATATTACATCCTCATCTTAGACCACCAATACAAACCAATTTCAAGCATCAAAGGGCACACTACTTAACTAAACCTCAAGGTGAATCGGCGGGAAGCTTTTCCTTACAAATCAAGGAGGAGGAATTCAAAGGCATAGCTGCCTCAATGATCACAAGCCGAAATGGTGAAAAAATCAGATCTTGTTTCACTCATCAAAGCACTAAAAGAAAATTCTGGTAATGTAGTTGGTAAATCTATCTGTGCTTATAATATCACTAAATCGTTGGTAGTTGATTTTGAGGCTTTTCATCACATGATTAGGGACTCTAGTCTTATGAAGGATATAAAATCGGCCTTAGGAAGTGTTATTGTAGCAAATAGTTATGGGGTTCCAATTAAGGGCAAAGGGATACTTAAACTATTTGATAATGAATCAAAGGCTTTATATTTTCCGAATATTACCTCAATTTTGCTATTGGTTAAGAAGACTACTAATGACTTGAATTGCAATGTTATTTTTAGTCTTAATGATGTTTATTTTAAGGATATTAAATCAAATAAGGTATTTGGCAAAGGAGTAACCAAGGATTGTTTGTCATGCTTGAAGGTACCAAGCCATTACCCGAATTATCTCGTGTTTTTAAGTCTTTCTCGGTTTCAAGTAATGATGTTTTTTAGCATGCTAGATTAGGACACCCTAACTCTCGTGCCTAAGGATTAATTCTACCTAGTATTTCGATTTAAAGTCATGATTGTCAAGCTTGTATTCTCGGTAAACATTGTAGAACCATATTTTCTAAATCTTTCACAATCTATGATAATTACTTTGACCTTATTCATTCAGATGTATGGACTGCACCATGTTTATCTAGATAAAATCATAAGTATTTTGGTACGTTTATTGATGAAAAATCTAAGTATACATGGATTACATTGTTGCAATATAAGGATAGGGTGTTAGAAGCATTTATAAACTTTCAAAATTATGTGACTAACCAATTCAATGCCAAGATTAATATCCTTAGATCAGACAATGATTGAGAATATACAAGCACAAACTTCAAATTACATTTAGCCAAGCATTGTATTCTTCATCAAACAAGTTGTCCATACACTCCACAACAAAATGGTGTAACCGAAAGAAAGAATAGGCACTTGATGGAGGTAGTTCGGTCCATGATGTTCCAAAAAAATGTGCCCAAGAGATTTTGGGGACATGCGGTTGTAACTGCAAGCTACCTCATTAGCCGAATCCCAACAAAGATTTTAAAAGAAATCTCGCCATTTGAGGTACTAAACCTTCCTTTAATCACTTACGCGTTTTTGGGTGTGTTTGTTTTGTACTAGTTCCCAGAGAACTAAGGAATAAGCTTGACGCAAAGAGCACCAAAGCTATTTTCATTGGATATTCAACTAAACAAAAGGGTTACAAATGTTATGATCTGGACACAAGAAGGGTATTAGTCTCACGAGATGTACAATTTATGGAGTCTAAGAGCTACTATGATGAGAAAGATTGGGATAGCTTGAAGGATTTGTCAAGTTCTCCTTCGGACCAAGCCAACAACCTCAAGAAAATATTGGAGACACTTGGGATAAGCAACTTTGAAATTCCAGAAAGAACCGAAGCCTCTAAAGATGCACTAAAAGAGAGTATTCTCCTTGATCATGAAGGGGGACATGATTATAAGGGTGATAAATCCGAAGCTCACCTTCAAGAGGAAGAGGAACCATCGATTCATGATTAGGGAGAAACTCAAAATCAAGAGGAAGAAGGAAGAACAAAGGGATTCAGAGACAAAACCACAAGAAGAAGTTCAAGTTCTAAGAAGAAGCACAAGGATAAGGAAGGATCTATCTAATTGGAAGGACACAAGAGTGTACTACAATTGTGAAGTCGTAGCACATCCAATTCAAGCCACTTGTACTTTGGCCGTATATCCTCAAGAATACCAAGTTTTCATGGATAACTTGGATGAGGAGTATATACCAAGAACATATGAGGAAGCTAAGGAACAAAAAGTATGGAGGGATGCCGTAGGAAATGAGCATAAGACTATGGAAGATAATGGAACATGGTTTGAATCTGAATTGCCTAAAGGGAAGAAAGCAGTGTCAAGCAAATGGGTCTTCACAATCAAGGACAAAAGTGATGGAACAATTGAAAAATACAAATCAAGACTAGTTGCAAGAGGTATCACTCAAGTTTATGGAGAAGATTACATTGACACGTTTGCTTCGGTTGCAAAGTTTCATACCATTCGAATTGTTCTCTCTTTGGCTACAAATCTTAAATGGTACTTATGGCAAATGGATGTGAAGAATGCTTTCCTACAAGGTGAACTAGAAGATGAGGTCTACATGTATCCTCCTTCGGGTTTAGAGTCTATAGTCAAACCCGGAAATGTTCTAAGGCTAAAGAAGGCTATATATGGATTTAAGTAATCACCAAGAGCATGATACCACAAGTTGAGTAATACACTAAACGGAAGAGGATTTAGAAGATCGGAGGTGGATCACACTTTGTTCACTCTACCTAGTCCGAATGGGATAGTAGTGGTGCTTGTATACGTAGACGACATCATCATCACGAGAAGTGACAAAGAAGGAGTAGAATCCACAAAGGTATACCTCAAAACTATCTTTGATATTAAGGATTTAGGTGAACTAAAGTACTTCCTAGGAATAGAGATATGCCGATCTAAAGAAGGGTTATTTATATCCCAAAAGAAATACACACTTGATATGTTGAATGAGATAGGTAAGCTTGAAGGAATGATTGCAAAGACACCACTTGAAGATGGGTATAAGGTTTTGCGTGAAGGGGAAGTTGATGATAAGCCCTTTGAAGATGCAAAGTTTTATAGAAGAATGATTGGAAAGCTTATCTACCTTACTATCACAAGACCGGATTTATGTTTTGCGGTGAATCAAGTGAGCCAACATATGAAAGCTCCAAAGGTATATCATTGGAAGATGGTTGAGAGGATACTTAACTATCTAAGTGAGACTTCGAATCAAGGAATTTGGATGGAATGCAACAAGGATACAAAGATAGTAGGATATTGTAATGCAGATTGGGCTGAAGATAGAATTGATAGAAGATCAACCACCAGTTATTGCACATTTATTAGAGGAAATTTGGTTTCCTTGAAGAGTACGAAGCAAAAGGTGGTATCATGTTCAAGTGCTGAAGCCGAGTATAGGGAAATGAGAAAGCTTACTAATGAGCTAGTTTAGATCAAGAATATCCTCAAGGATCTCAGAATTGAATCATCATCTCCAATCACAATGCATTGTGACAATCAAGCTGCAATACACATTGCTTCTAATTTGGTGTTCCACGAAAGAACAAAGCACATTGAGGTTGATTGTCACAAGGTTAGACACATGATGGAGCAAGGAGTATTGTTATCGTGTTATATAAGAAACGAGGATCAATTGGTGGACATCTTCACTAAGGCAACAAGCAAGAAAGTGTGTGAGTTCATATTCCCAAAACTTGGACTCACTACCATTCAGATATGAAGACCTTTAACCATGATGATTTGTACATTTTTTCTAAGTGTTTTTTTGTCCCACAAGGTTTTCCCACTTAGGTTTTAATGAGGCAGTGAGTCATGATTCCAATCTTAATTATAAAATGGTCCTATTGTTAAACTTGAGGGAGACTATTGAGATTAAATCTACTTGTGTGGTTAATCATACAAGGGAAGAATTAAATCTTAATAATATTTGTTGGAATAGTTAGTCAAACCAAAACTTTGAGAAGAAAGCAATAAAGGTCGTTGGACTCAAGGAAGAGAATAATGCTATTTTGGGTAAGGAAGATCACATGCTCGGCTTAAGGATACGACAACAAGGAGTTGTCACTTTCAACTCTTCCTAGCCGTTGGGAACAATCCAAGAAAATGTCATTTTCCTAATTAATTCTTGTACTAGGAAGATTTAATGCGTTATTGTATTTTATTCCTTTAGTAGTTCTATTTAAGAACAAATTGTAACATTTTTGAATCATCATGGAATGAAATAATTTTTTTTCATTGTTCTTATTTTTATCTTCGAACTCTTCTCTCTCTTTATCTCAACATTCTTCAATCATACTCTCATAATCTCATTAATCTAACAATGGGATGGATTTTTCGGTCTCCAAATGATGTTGTACTAGGTAAATACATCTCTTCTAGGGAGGGTTTACCTTCAGCTCTTGCGGCGTAGGCCTTAGCTCTTTGGTCTACGCTTAATCAAACTCTTGTGTTGTGGATAGATGAGCTGCTTCTGCACTCGGACTCCCAAGTGTTGGTCAATTTGATCAATAGGAACGAAGACCAATTTGACATTCTTGGTCTCCAGGTGGACATTAGGAATCTAGTTGCTTGTTTTTCTTCCATTTCTTTTTTCGTTTATTCCACGAACAGGGAATTTTGTTGTTGATTCACTTGCGAACTGAACTCTTTTGCTCAGGATTGTTTTATATCAAACACAACTATCTTGAATAATATTTCAATTTGTTGTTTTATATGAAACACAATTATGTCTTTTTCATTTATTATATAGTTTAAAATTATGTTATTAGTTGAGTTTTGACAATTAGTTACTAATATAATAGTTAGTTTCAAAATTTTCTTTTATTATTGCTTGATTATATTTGAGAAAATAGCTGAAATATATCAAATAGTATTGCAATACTATGTGGAATAGTATGTTTAATATGTATAATTTTTTTTCCTTTCAATGCAAATCATTATTTTTGACTTTTTTGTATGTTTATAATTTACAAAACTTATGTAATTAGTTGTGTTTTGACATTTTATTTGAAGTGAATTTAAAAATTATGTTTAACTTTATTTCAATATTAATATCTTGTTTGTTTGTTTTCGTGTAGACATTCTATACTCAGTTGAGTAATAATACTATAAAAATATTATTTCAATACACACAATGAATGATGTTTTGTTACTATATGAAACATACACTTGTTTTCAAAAATTCAATTTTTCACTAATGTGAAAAAAATTAAAAATTTTGTACGTAGAAAATTATTATTCAACATTTATATAAGTTACACATTCAATAAAACATATAGGGTAGGTTGAGATAAAGAAAGAAAAATAAAATCAGAAACAAAAGCAAAAATAAAAATTGCTTGAACAATCTTAGGAAGGTAAATTTGTCTGAGCAGGTGCCAAAAATTGGTGAATTTTTTAATCAGTAAGTACAAATAGTTATATTCTAGAATAATTGTTTTGTTTTGTTATCGTGCAAAATCACCCCTAAAATAATTTCTAGTGTTTAAAAAATTATTATTCATTCATAATTATTGGGCTAAGAACTTCACACCTACAACTGTTTCTAAAATAGTTTTCTGTTAAAGGTAATCATACGAAATATGTGGTATAGCAATTGGGAACGACAAAATATATGAAAATAAAGATTGGTGTGACTTATAGCTCACGTCTATATCATTTTCATAGATTATTTATGAACCACTAAGTAAGTTTACCAAAAAATTAAACATCAATTAAAGTCATGAAAAAAACCCGCAAACTAGAGCACAAAAACCGATAAGTCCCAATCAAAGCTTAAATATAAACTTTTTTTTTTTATCACAAAGCAAAAATTTTATTAAACTTCACAAATGGAAGTAGTTTGAGCACAAAGGGTTCGGCGCGCAAGCGAATCCGCTAAAGAGTTCGCAGTTCGTGGTACAAAAGAGACAGAAAACGAGACAAGGATGGAATTAAATTCTGAATATCTGAAAGAAGACCAAGAATATCAATGTGGTCTTCGCGCCGATTGATCAAATTGACCAAAACTTGGGAGTCCG
>OVAN01009054.1:0-17176 GCA_900406275.1 Anastatica hierochuntica | reverse complement strand
ATATATATATATATATATATATATTTATGGTTAATATTTATTTTGAAAAAGTTTGAACTATGGTTGGCCTGAACGTATATCATGAAAACTTATAATTTTGATTTTTTGAAATAAAATGAATCGGAATCGAATCGTCGAGTGTTTGTTTCTCAACCGGTTTTTAATTTAATTTTGAAAATGTATTAAAATAATAAAACATAAAAAATATTTAATGGATAAAAATGATATTACTTTGTTTAAAAAGATATCATAAACATTTTAAAAAATTGTTACAGCCTGATTTCGTAAACCCAATATGCATAACACATTAAATATCTTTAAAAAATATGTTGGTTTGTCTCACATCGATTGTGAAAGTTTTAAAGAGAAAATTTACAATATAAAGTAGGTCTCATATACACAACTAGAAAACATTTTTATAATATTTTATATATGTACGGTATTAAGAAATCGAACCGAATAATATTTAATTTTTCGGTTAGTACGAAGGTTTAAACCTTATTAAAACATAAGAATTTTTGTATTATTTTGTTTTATTTTCTTGGATGAATCGAGTTAAAATTGAACCGTTTGGTGTTTTAATTTTCAATTAAAATTTGAAAACTGGTTTGAACCTAAAATAATCCGAACCGCCCTCGAACCGATAAATGATCAATTTCTATATGGTCTCTATTAGCTCCACTCGAAATAAATAGACCAAAAAACATAATTGATCCGATCTAAAAACTCGAATGTTCAGCTTTACTTTTGTATTTAAAACATGTCCAGGTTATTTTTATATTACACATAATCGTACATTTGTACCAGAGACAGGATATTATATTAATATATGCTTTTTTGTTTAAAACCTTTCAAAATGTTAGACGTGTATTATATTTAATTTATCATTCTATTAAAAAACACCTATAGTTATTTAATTTTTCGAAAAATTATATAATTCCACGCTTGAACATTATTATACAAACAACCGTTCATGTATGCTTATCATTGACTTCTACACTAATTAACTACTTTTGTTAAATTTCACTTTCAACAACATAGAATACAAATTAGACGATAAAATTTTTAATTGCAAAAAATCTTAGCTGGAGACAACTGCTTAGACATATATCATAATCCTTCTGTTTCAAATCGATAGAAGTTTTAGAAAAAAAGTTAGTTTCTAAAAGATGGATTTTATAGATTATCAATGCATTTTAAATGATTTTTTGGCATTTTAAAGTAGTATGAGTGAAATCATTGGTTAAAAAATATAGTAAAGTAAATTTATTATCCGCACTACTACGTTGCGGATTTCATTTTTATATTTTGTTTTATAATTTTCTCATTTAGTATCATTTTTTATATATAAAAATAAATATTTCAAATTCACATTTTTATGTGTAGAACATTAAAAGATTCCACTGTATTTTTAATATATATGTTTCCAGAAACAATTATATAAATAATAAAAATAATATTTTTATATAATTAAGAGGAAACTAAAACTTACATAAAATGAGTAGTAAAATATAGAAAATGATAAGATAACTATTTTTGGTAAACAAAAACTTCTTAAAATTTGCACTAATGTCATAAAATATTATAAAATTTAAAGCTTTGAAATTTGTTCCAGCATTTGATAATAACAAAAATCACATTCTGAAAACTCTTTTACAAATTTAGTTAACTACAAAAACACTTTAAATTTCAGTTTTCTAAATATAGAAAAAACCATAGTTGTTTTCCTCAATATTTCAGTTTCATTTGAATTCATAGTCTAATAGCTCAAAACAACTTTATTAAATAACATAATGATACTTGAACTATCTTAGTATCACATTGTCAATTAATAATAGGATATTTGATTAGTAATGGAAAATTTTCTTCAAAAAAAAAATTCAACTAAAATTTCTATCATTAAAATTCTTTAAAATTTTAAAAAAAGTTTAAACCCCAAAAATTAGAATGAAAAATTGTAAACTTTATTCTCTTCAAAAATTAAATTTTGTTTATCAAAATTTTAAATATAATAATCTGGTATATGTAGCTAGAATGTAAGAACATTTCATGTTGGAATTTTGGTTTTTGTTTGCTTGAGTCATTCGCTAAGTTGAGCTTTTATCTACTTTAATATGTTTTAGCAATATTAACAATTATATTAATTGAGATTAATAAAAAAAAAAGGGTTAGGCTAAAGACTCAAATAATGAAATCCGAGGAAAACTAAAACTCATTCAAAATAATTAAAAAACAGTTTCTCTCTATATGTATTAATCCATTCAAAATTATTAAATTAAAATTTATCAGGGATCTTCGTGTGACACATTAATTTTTCTTAATTGTTTTTCTTACATAACCAACAAAAAATACTATATATAAGTTAATACTTTCATGTAAACAATGAACAACATCTAAAGATATTTTATCACAGTTATTATGACATAATGCATATTCTACATAATATCAGAAGCATTATGAAAAAAATTAATGTCATAACATATTATAAAACTGTAAGATGAAGCGGGTGATGAAGATAAAACATAATTAAAAACTTGACGAAAATATATTTTATATAGTAGGAATACAAAAAAAATTAGAAAATTTGAAATTTGTATATTTATCTAATTTATTTCATTTTGACATAATTATATAAAGTAAAAAGAGAGATGAAAAAACATGAAAAGATGTATTCTTATGTATAATTTTTTTAAAAAAAGTTATGATGTGTATTAATTTATTTGATGATGTGTCAATTTCTCATGACACAAAAAAGCTTAGGTGTCAACACATGGAGAGATATTATGTTATTATAGTATTAATTGTAAAAAGGAAATGGAAAAATTCATTAGAGACAAGTGTCTAATACCAAGTAACCATAACATATAAAGCACAACAAATATCGAACCTTTAAAGTATAATAAAACTAGATTTTAGATCCGCACCATACGCAGAACGAAAGATTTATAAATTTTCATATGGTATGATCTTCAGATAATAAAAATGATTGTAATCCAATTTTTTATATGTAAAATGATGTGTATATTTTTAATTAACATAAAAATAATATAAATATGTTCAATATAAACATAATGTAAGTTTCAATTAAATTCTTATCATTTTGATAATGTTAAAGGATGTTATTGAATCTTCATCTGTTTTCCTAATCAATATGGAGTTTTTGTACACATTTATTCTTTTTCCATTGGTTGACTAATTTATTATCGTCTTTGATATTTTTAATTTAATTATATATGATATCTTATCCATGTTTATCAAATTTGGTTATATACAATATCTATTTATTCGGTGTAATTGGTCGACTCAATTAAAATGCTAATTAAAATGAATTTTTTTATAATTTAAATGGTTACTAAATAAATATTTCCGTTTCCGAATTATTTTATCGTTGTAGTATTTAATATAAAATGTTTTGAGTCATCATTTATGCTTAAGAATATAATGTGAGATTTTTAAGGTAATTTTATTTTTCATAAATAAAATAATTTATGTTTCTTTTTGTAAAACTTGAATCACAACATATGGGGGAGATTTTATACGTATACTAATATCTATATATAAATAATCCCAAATAAAGGGTGACTTTGTGTAGTAACCCTAGTTACTTTTGTAATTAGCTAAGTAACTCGTCTTTTTGTAATTATGTAATCAACCTCTCTTAAATACTAGGGCTGGACGTTCGATTTTTCGGGTCGGTTCTTCCGGTTCTCGGATAATTCGGTTCCTAAGTTTTGGTACACTAGAAGCTGGAGCAGTGACACCGGTGGTCCATGAATCAATTATCTTCATCATATTCATTCCTTCATCCTCTTCATTAGCACCATCATCATTTTCAATCTATACCAATGAATCCTCTAGGGATTAACATATCTTCTCCAATTCTGTAAACACTACTCTCATATACGACCGCTTCTTTCCCTTGGAATTCAAACATCTCCTTGCTAGATTTGCCACTGCCATAACTTGTTCCGATTTGCAAGCATTGATGTGTTAGCATTTTATAGGTTTTTATTACGGATTTTAGGTGAAAATATGGTTTTTAGTATGTATTTGGCTCTCTTTGAAGCGGCTTTGTGTTCTTTAGTGTTTTTACAGGTTTCGAGCTTGAATGTGGGAAAGATCGTACTTTGGATGGATTTCAAGCATTGAAGAAAGTGTTTCTGAAGAGAAGAAATACCCAAACACAAGGACAAGGATCGGTCGATCCTTGTCCAGGATCGATCGATCCCTGACCCGATTTCACAGACCGATTTTACAAGAACCAAACAAAACTTATCGAGAACCGAATTACACAACTAAAACCTAAACTCGTGTTTTGACTTTCATTATGATGTTTTTCTGAGTTTTGAGAGCAAGATAAAGATTTGTAACCCTTGGGAGAAGGATCATCTTCCGTACTTCGAATCTGAGAAGAATTCTGAACCTTTACTTTTTATTTTTGATTAATACAATCATGTTTCTCTCTGACTTGATTTGTGTTTGTTCTCTGATCATGAGTGAGTAGTTTGTTTGTTGGGTTTAGGGTTCTCACATAGGGACTACATGAATTGTTGACATATAATTGTTTGATTAGGGATTTAATCAATTGGATCTTCATATAGGATTGTTCTTAATGCTGAAATTAACTTGATCACTTAGTTTCTGATCTTAGGTTGTGTAACGCCTGGAAAATGTTCGATTAAATGCCTGAATGAATCCTGAATGAGCAATTTATCTTAAGCCAATGGAAATTGATGTTTAAGTGAATTGTGAACCTATCAAACCTGTTTAGAATGCATGATTAGAATCCAAGAGTCAACGAAAGTTAGTCTCGAGGTTTCTAATAAATAGGAAATTGATACTACGGAAGTAGATCAATTCTATATTAGTGTTTGAGTTCAAGACAGTTTAAAACTTGTTCCCTAATCATAAATTCGAATCAACAATGAAAAGTTTCTAGGAGAATACCCAATGCCCAACTCTTCTTTGATTGATTTACAACCCGTTGTTATTTGCTTGCTTTCTTTGCTTTTTAATTTCGAATTATTGCATCCTTTACAAATATCCTTTTCGCTTTAGCGCGCGTTTGATATGAAATTCTTCGTGCTACCTTTGGTCTCTGTGGATTTGATCCCAAACCACTACATCGTACTTTCTGTGCGCTTGCAGTGTTATCTCGGCCGAAAACCTGAGCTATCAAGTTTTCTGGCGCCGTTGTCGGGGACCAATAGGTCGTCTTAGAACTTAGGATCATTGCGTTCCTAAGGCATTTTTCTTTATTGTGTTTAATCTCTTCTTTTTCATCTTTGTTTTTGTACTTTCAGGAGCATGAACAAGCCTCATACTAGAAGCCAAGGAATCGCGAATCTTCTCAATTTTTAGCCAGAACCTGGGCGTGTAGAGAGACAAAAGAAGATGCTGGAGGTTATCGAGAAATTTGTTCTCTTCCATGGCAGCTTTGAAATGATCCGCTAAGCCTCTTATTTCTTGAGAATCCGGAAGGGTTATTACAAGCTTCTCTCCTGTGATTAGCTCAACGAGGATGACTCTGAAACTATAAACATCACTCTTCTCGGTATATTGGCTAGATCCATAGTTCTCTGGACCCACATATCCAACTGTTCTGAAATAACCGTGGTCCAGTGAGTATCATCTAGTTTTACTGATCTTGAAGTATCGAAATCAGACACTTTGGCTCGATATTTCTCGTTTGGTAAAATGTTTGTTAACTTAACGTCCCTGTGATAAATAGGAGAACACGAAGTAGAGTGCAGATACGAAAGAGCTCTTGCGATATCCACAACAATGCGCAGGCGCACACGACATATCATTGTGTAATCATCAAATTCCTCATGGATATGTTGGAAGAGGTTACCATTAAGGATAAACTAATAAACCAAAACAGGAACTTCTATCTCGAGACAACATCCCAAGAGCTTGACGACATGCCTATGGTTGACTTTGGATCGAATGACAACTTCGTTGATAAATTCTTCTAGTTTGTTTTCAGCTACAATTTCAAATTTCTTGACGGCAACCGTTCTACCATCTACAAGCATTCCCTTGTACAATGTGCCTTGACCACCCTGTCCAAGTATCCTTTCATCGCTGAAGTTTTCAGTGGCCTTTTCCAGCTCTCTCGAGCTGAATATTCTTGTTTTTTATATGTTTCCTTTATTTGTGTTCAATTGCTGTTGCAGCAATAGTCCCCCGTTACATTTGAAGAACTTTCTTTTCCTTTTCGTCATCCTTCTATTCCTAAACAAATTTGTAACACCCGGTGTTTAGCTCCCAGTTAAGTTCCAGAATTGTTTCCTGAACCAAAGTCTTAACCAGTACCTAAACTGAACCAGTTTTTCTTAACCTATTATATTTAAACCTCTTTAAAAGTCTAAAAACAAATTCTTTTTTTTCTCCCAAACCTGTCCAGCAGAAGACAGACATGATATGTCGTGGAAGAATGAGGAAATGGTCAATCAAATCAACTCGGATGGATCTAAAATTTCTACAGCAGGTAAAGGACCCTTGGATAAAAATTCTTCAACTTGTAGAACGCTTTTTAATCTAGTATTGAATGAGTTATAGTCGATTTACTAAGAGACATCAGTGCAGTCCAAATCCGCGACCAGTCGGTGTATGAAGGAAGATTCCGAGAGCAATTAGAGTCTGATCGGAGCATACCCAATTTCTACAGATAGTGGACTTCTAGGGCTTCATTCCGACCGTTCGGATAGTCAAGATAACGGTTAGTTTGTGAGTTAGAGCTTCTTTTTGTATGGAATCGAATCTATCAGATTTTCAGAAATCGTTGGTTATATTGTATTTCGGTTTTGATTGGGTTAAAGGTTAGTTTTGGAGCTGATTCTTTGTGAGATCAGTGTCCGTACTCGTATGAATCCATCTGAAAAAGGAACACCAATTTCGGGTTCATATGAGTGGAGAACCGTGTTCCGGAAGCTAGCGCAGCGAAGCTGTTCGCGTCAAAAGGAAGCAGAAGAGCTCGAATTCGGTAAGTAAAATTACCATTTTTACCCTGTTCAGGTTTCCTGTTTTGGAAAGTTTCTAAATATGGTAGGTTTCCATATTTGGCAAGTTTCCTTTTTAGGAAGTTTTCTTTTAGGGCATGTTTTCCTTTTTGGTAACTTTCCTTTTCGGACAGGTTTCCTTTTCAGGAAAGTTTTCTTTTATGGCAAGTTTCCATAAATTGAAAGTTTCCATTTTTAACAGGTTCCCGTTAAGGTCTCATTCGGATTCCTGTTCCAGAAGGAGGATCGACAAAGAAGAAGAAGGATGACGGATAATCGACGTGGAGTAAAAGCTCAGAAGGAGGATTGTCAATCAGCCATTCCAGAGTTGTCTCTTCGATGTGGCTAAGGTGAGGGGGTTCTCGGTTTCGTTTCATTCGATATTCATTTAACTTTGTTAGTCTAAGGTTAATATGGCCAGTGTCGGACTATAGTTCCTAGCAAGAATAAAACTATGTATTATGTATTGTTAATGATATAAAGACTTATACGCCTAAGCGCGATTGATTGTTGGGTTTCTAAGTCTAGCCTAGGATAGAACTTGTGAAAGAACATATGTCGTAAGAATGACTAGGTTTAATTTGGCATTGACTAATAATTACGAAAGAAGACAGTAGGTCTAGATTAATCCAATAATGTGTGTTATCTGTTTGATAGTCGCATATCCAGTTTATGGGTGTGATGCACCCCCCCCCCTAGGGCTCAGGACCCTAGGGGAATCGAGAGATGAGGAGTATGATCTTCGTGATGGGCCAGGCGGAAGTAATTCGGAGAGGCGGGTACTAACTGGTTGAGCCTTTCTGGGCAAGATGTGATGCTCAACAAGGCAAAAGGACCTTCGAGTAACCCAGGGTGCTCCCCTAGTGGTCGTTGATGGTCGGGTCCCTGGCGAGGGCCGACACTGGGATGAAGTAAGGGCAAGAGTAGTGAACGGGCGGTTATCGCGCAACCGGCGTAGGCGACTGTGTTGAGCCTCCAGCCCGACAGATAGATGAACCGAATTGTAGTGTGACAAATATCGGGAGGGATCCAGGTTGTGCGGGTGGAAAAATTTTATGGCATGCGTTTATGTACCATTTGATTGTAATATGCACTAGGACCCAAAAGATTTGTAAAGTTTTTAAAATGAGTTTTAGAAATTAGGCGTTTTCGAAAGAAGGTTTTCAACTTGTTAGATATTACTTGCCAAGCACAGTAGGTGCATTATGTGGGAGTTTAGGATTAGGTCTGGACTTTCGGGGTTAAGCAGGTATCGGGTGAGGTGAAGTCGGGTTCTTCTTCACTGAGTGGCTTGTTTGAAAAGTCACGCACCCCTCTCTTTTTCCTCTTTTTCTTTTGGTGTTTATGCAGGTTTCAGTTAGAAGCGAAATTATTAGCCAGTTGGTGAAGTTTACTCTGGTTTTGGCGGTACCAATTGGGACATTCCGGTTCCCTCGGGATAGAGATGTTACAAGTGGTATCAAAGCCTTGGTTAAAGGCCGCTCCATTTCTGACCCGGAGGGTCATAGATTTTCGAAAGACAAACTTTTTTCTAAAACTTAATTTTGTTTTCTAAGGATCCTCAAAAAGTAAAAAGAATTTCAAAATCACCAACTGAGAGTTAGTATAGCTTCTAGTGCAGGAGTTTTCTTTCAAGTTTTGAGGCGTCATAGCATCGATGGCAAGGGTTTGGAGACTCGGCTACCCCATTAACCAGAAGACATTTTCAGTGCCATTGATCATCAAGATTGACACGCCGCGTCCGGAGTTTGCAAGGTGGCACCGAAGACAATATCTAGATCTGGGTACGAGGGATAGAATGAAGTTCCAGTAGTAGGATTATGTGTCGGGTTTTATTTATTTGTGTTTGCTTGCGAGTCTAGGGCCTTAGGTTTCTGAGTCTTAGTATTTTTCGAGGAGGGGAGTTCTTATTCGGTGTCAGTTTCTTTTCGTTCCTCCCGTGGGAGTGAATTTTCATTTCGTGCCAGTTTTTTTTGTAGCCCATCCTTCAAGCTCCAAAGTTTAGCTCACGTGCTTATACATTCGACTGAGACTCATGTACGGACGTGACTACAACATCTCGAGCGGGTTGTAGATGCTCTTTAGCCACGAACTTAGCACGCATGGACCAGTGGTAGTTATCGCCGGTGACTAGAAAGCTACTCATGTTGACCCGCTGCTGTAGTTCTTCATCATGGATCCATTTCTGTATCTTCCCAATTCAAATTCATCAATTACTCAAGTTGTTGCAGTTGGTTGTACCAGAGCTACCGGAAGGTCTGAATTGGAGAGCGCGCTCATTCCAAGGTCCAAGAAGCTTCAGCACTGATTAGGGAGTACCCTACAACCAAGGAGGTTTCGTGTTGTCGGGAGTTAGTAGGAGAAAGTTCCGCCAGTTCAAGGTAGTAGAGGCTGAGCAAGGACAATTTGGCTGAGCAAGGACAGTTTGGCTGGGTCACCAAGCTGTAAGGACACAACAAGATAAAGAGGTCACCTTGGGTGTTGAGATGATGTTGGGTACATCTAGAGCTCCACCAAGAAAGAAGGGGAAGCTCCTATGGAGTCAGAGTAAGTCTTGTGGACATGGTTGTCAGGGACGAAAACATGGTCAATAATCAAGGGAAAGAACTATGTGGGACAGGACCACAAGTGGATGTTGTTAGGATCCAAGGACGATGTTAGGAACGCATCATGTAAGTCTATTTTCTAGAAAGCTAGAGCATGGAAGAAAGTAGAGCGCAACGGAAGCATAGTGGAACAGTATCAGCAAGTGTCAAACCTCGCTCAACCAAGGTCGACTTAAAGCTAAAGGAGCGCCCTAAGATATGAGAGGTATAAGGACAAAACCTCAACTAAGGAAGAGGATGTGAGTATAAAGGACAAGTCTTGTATGGAACGACCTTCTTTGCAAGGATTGGGGTATAACAAGAACTGCCTAGAAGGAACCTAGGTAAGGACGTGGTAAGAAAACGATAGAGCATTAGTATTAATCGGCATAAGCCAGGAAACCATACTTGTGCATGAAAGGTAAATGTCAGTGAACATTGTTTTGATTAAAGGACAAATTATCCATAGATCATAGACGGTAGAGAAAGGAAATCTCTTCTGCATAAGGAAATGTACAACCGTGGTCTCCCCCGAAGAAGGACACTTCGAAGCTTAGTCGGAAACTAAGTGGGAAAGAGCTAAGGCCTGGAGTCGACAATTGTCAAAGGAAGACCGAATCTATGTGCTGGCACATTCGACCGGACTCGTGTACAGACATGTCAGCCACCAGAGTTCAGAGTGTTACGATCCTCAGAATTCAAGACGACTTGTCTGTAAAGAGGGAAGAATTGTAACACCCGATTTTTAGCTCCCGGTTAAGTTCCAGAATTGTTTCTCTAACCAAAGCCTTAACCAATACCTAAATCGAACCAATTTT
Organism: Anastatica hierochuntica; assembly: GCA_900406275.1. Taxonomy (NCBI): domain Eukaryota; kingdom Viridiplantae; phylum Streptophyta; class Magnoliopsida; order Brassicales; family Brassicaceae; genus Anastatica; species Anastatica hierochuntica. The sequence continues at coordinate 6,769 of OVAN01009054.1, read as the reverse complement.
TCTTAACCTATTCTATTTAAACCTCTCTTCAAGTCTAAAATCTAATTCTTGTTCTTCTCCCAAACCTTTCCAACCGTCGATCAATTTTTCCAGAGAGAAAATCAGAGCATTTTCGCAGCCAACAAGATGGAGAGAAGAGAGAAACAGAGGAAAAGAAAGAAGGCAGTGTAGTCCAGCAGAAGACAGACAGGATATATCGTGGAAGAAAGAATCAAATAATCTTTTATGGATCTCAAATTTCTACAGAAGTTAAAGGATCCTTAGATATAAATTCTCCAATTTGTAGAACACTTTTAAACCGAGTATTGAATGAGTTATGGTCGATTTACTGAGAGGCATTTGTGGAGTCTGAATCTGTGACCAGTCGGTGTTTGAAGGGAGATTTCAAGAGCAATTGGAGTCTGATTTGATCATACTTGGTGGCTACGGATAGAGAACATCGAGCGATTCATTCTGACCATTCGGATCATCAAGTTAACGGTTAGTTTGTGAGTTAGAGCTCCGTCTTTGTACGGAATTGAATCTGTCACATTTCCAGAAATCATTGGTTAGATTGTATTTCGGTTTTGATTGGGTTAAAGGTTGGTTTTGGAGCTGATTCTTTGTGGTATCATTGCAGAGACTCGTATGGATCCATCAGAAAAAGGATTACCGATTTCGGGTTCATATGAGTGGAGAACCGTGTTCCGGAAGCTAGCGCAGCGAAGCTGTTCGCGTCAAAAGGAAGCGGAAGAGCTCGAGTTCGAGGTTCCAAAGAGTTGCAGACGGCCAGAAACGTTCCCGAGAACGTGTCTTCTTCCGGTAAGTAAAATTACCATTTTTCCCTCGTCCGAGTTTCCTGTTTTGGAAAGTTTCCAAATATGGCAGGTTTCCATATTTGGCAAGTTTCCTTTTTAGGAAGTTTCCTTTTAGGGCATGTTGTCCTTTTTGGTAACTTTCCTTTTTGGGCAGGTTTTCTTTTCGGGAAAGTTTCCATTTATGGCAGGTTTCCATAAATTGAAAGTTTCCATTCTTAGCAGGTTCTTGTTAAGGTCTCATTCGGGTTCCTGTTTCAGGTTCTTTTTCCAGAAGGAGGATCGACAAAGGAGAAGAAGGATGACGGAGAATCGACGTGGAGTAAAAGCTCAGAAGGAGGATCGTCAATTAGCCATTCCAGAGTCGTCTCTTCGATGTGACTAAGTTGAGGGAGTTCTCGGTTTCGTTTCATTCGATATTCGTTTAACTTTGTTAGTCTAGGGTTAATCCGGCCTGTGTCGGGCTATAGTTCCTAGCACGAATAAAACTTTGTATTATGTATTGTTAACGTTATAAAGACTTATAAACCTAAGCGCGATTGATTATTGGGTCGCTAAGTCGAGCTTAGGATAGAACTTGTGAAAGAACGTAAGTCCTAAGAATGACTAGGTTTAATTTGGCATTGACGGAGAATTACGAAAGATGAGAGTAGGTCTAAATTAATCCGGTAATGTGCGTTCTCTGTTGGATAGTCGCTTATCCAGTTTACGGGTGTGATGCACCCCGCCTAGGGCTAAGAACCCTAGGGGAATCGAGAGGTGAGGAGTAGGATCTTCGCGCTGGGCCAGGCGGAAGTAATCCAGAGAGGCGGGTACTAACTGGTTGAGCCTTTCCGGGCAAGATGTGATGCTCAACGAGGCAAAAGGACCTTCGGATAACCCAGGGTGGTCCCTTAGTGGTCGTTGATGGTCGGGTCCCTGACGAGAGTCTCCGGAAGGCTGACACAAGGATGAAGTAAGGGTGAGGGTAGTGAACGGGCGGTTGTCTTGCAACCTGCATAGGCGACTATGTTGAGCCTCCAGCCCGACAGATGGATGAACCAAATTGTAGTGTTGCCAATATCGGGAGGGATTTAGGTTGTGCGGGTGGAAAGATTTTAGGGCATGCGTTTATGTGCCATGTGATTGTAATATTCACTAGGACCCAAAAGATTTGCGAAAGTTTTAAATGGAGTCTTAGAAGTTACGCTTTTTCGAAAGAAGGTTTTGAACTTGCTAGGTATTACTTGCCAAGCACAGTAGGTGCATTCTGTGGGGGTTTAGGATTAGGTATGGACTTTTGGGATTAAGCGGGTATCGGGTGAGACGAAGTCATGTTCGTCCTCACTGAGTGGCTTGTTTGAAAAGTCACTCACCCCTCTCTTTTGCCTCTTTTTATTTTGGTGTTTATGCATGTTTCAGTTAGAAGCGAAATTATTGGCCGGTTGGTGAAGTTTATTCCGGTTTTGGCGGTACCATTTGGCACATTTCAGTTCCCTCGGGATAGAGATGTTACAAATTTTCTCAACAACCAATTACCAACTACTAAGACTAGGACGCCAAAACCTACTCCTACTCTTGAAAGCGGAACAAAAGGACGTTATGTTGATCATCTCTTTGAATTTGTGAGAATATCTATCTTAAGTGACACCGAAGATACGTTCACTTACCTATCATTATTGCCCTAGTCTTATCTCCCACGCAACGAAAGCTTCCAGGCTAATTCACGCAAGGGTCGCTTCGAGTACCATACATGGAGCCTAAATTTTCATCTCGTCGATGGCACTCATTAAAATCTGAGTAGTGGAATATGAAAGATCATGTAACTTTAATTAGCTGATAACGTTTATTAGGTAATTACACCAAGTCTCTAGGCATGGAAGATCTGTAATCCTAAGGAAATGTATACACAAAAGACAGAAACTTAAGAAAACAATTTACTAACCATGGCATCCGTTGACGAGGTAAGGGTTGCCCATATAACCATCGATGCATCAACAATTTGCATAATTGGTCCCTGAAATGGTTATATTGTTGCAGAAGCAATTTGGTTTTGATTGATCATTTTGTCTAAAATTATAGTACTCTTTTGTGCCTTTGCAGCTCAAAGAGTTTAGGAAGGAAATATTATTCTTCTGAATGACCCATCCTATCCTAATTGTAGCATATCCTTTAGTGAAAAGCCCTTGTGGTTGGGTTGCATTCGACAATGAGTAGACTTCATCCGTCATGAAAACCACTCTGCATTCTCGAGTTTTCGAGTTTCCAGTATCAGAGTTCTCTATTTTGACACCGATCACCTGTTGACTGTCGACGTAGCACGACAACATCCGTTACCCTTGCAGCCTCTTTCATCGTCCGCTTCGTTCCTTGGACAAACTTCACTAGAAGTATAAGGAAGTGCAATGGTTGAGCACCCAGTTGTGTCCAAAAAAAGATGTTTTCGCTTGGTAACATCTCTCTGCTTGCAGTAGTAGCAACGCAATTCAACTCGCATCCCGCCATGATGGGCTCAATGTTAGTCAATTACACCTTGTTGTTTCAACCAACCGCTACGAGGTTGTTTCCTCCTCGAAAGAAAAAGGGGCTACCCATCAAATTCAAAGCCGATCCAGACTCTATTCCATCTCTGAAACATCCAACGGATGTTATAGGGCTTTTAACACGAATCAACCCGTATAAATTTTGACTATAAAACGAAGTTCCATAATTTGACGTAGAGATCTCCACAACTTCCATGCCCATATTAAGAAGGAACACGGAAGTATCATTTCTACATTCGATTTTATACCACTCATTGAGATAACAACCTTCCTCGATTCCAAAGGGGAATGGGATCTCTACCTTTCCACATCCGGTTTGACACGAGCTTGAAAGAGCGAGAAGATCAAGAATTAGCATAAGTAGAAAAGCAAAGGAGGAATTGTTATAGCACCTCATCATGATGATGTTGCTTAATTCGGTGTACTGAATTTGTTCCTTTTTAAACAAGCAAGACGACTTATCGAAAAGTTTCAGTTACTTGCAACACGGGTTACAAAAACAACATCACAGTTTCGTAAGAACTTTAGTTTGTTGTTTCGAACCCGAAAGAGCATGGTTGCAGCTAATAATTTGAAAAAGAGTGTAACGAGTGAACACCGAGATTTACGTGGAAAACCTCCAAAGGGTAAAAACCACAAACAAGGCAGAAGAATTTATTCTGAGGAAAATAATAAGAGTTACAACCTCTCAATTATGACGGAGAAAACAACTAATTATTCTCTCGTTATAATCAGAGAAATAACCAAACTCTCTAAATATTTTTTTTCTCACAACTGATCCCAAATATACTGAAGTTAAACAGAGGAAATCAACAAATGAAAAGAAAAAAAGTTTCTTTTCACTCGTCTCTCTCACGTTTCTCTCTCTCTCTCTCTCTTACGATCTTCTTCTTCTTCACTTAGAAGTTTATGATTTTGGGATGGAATTTGATCTCACCCTTTGATGGGTATTTATAGATCAATGAAGTGGGTTTGGTGAGCCACAAATATTGACAAAACTATGGACACCGTCTTCAATAATTACGGCACCGTCCGAGCCGTCGCACCGTCCACGCCGTCAAGCCACCACCGTCCATGAGATCTTCAACAATTATTGTTGGGGCATGTTATCAACATGTCGTCTACATACAGCACCAAAGTAATGAACTCTCTTTCACCAAACCTATTCAAATATGCACAAGGATCTGCATTAAGTCTGTTGTATCCAAGGCTCATAATTCGAAGGAATCAAATCTCTTGTACTAACACCTTGGCGTCTGCTTTAGGCCGTACAGAGATTTGTTTAACTTGGAAACCAAGTTCTCTTTTTTTTTTGCTTCAGAACCTTTTGGTTGAAGCATATAAATTTCTTCCTCAAGATCTCCATGAAGAAAATTTGTCTTCACATCTAACTGCTCTTGGTTTAAGTCAAATGTGGTACACATCGCCAATAGTAATCGAACTATTGTAAGGCGAACAATAGGTGAAAAGATTTCATTGAAATCAATGCCTTCTTTCTAAGCATATCTTTTCATCACCAATCTAGCACGATAACGCTCCACTTGGTCATCACCATTTCGCTTGATCTTATAGACCCATTTGTTTCCATTGGCTTTTCTTCCTCGCGGTAATGGTACAAGCTCTCAAATTTTATTTTTATGTAGAGCTTCAATTTCTTCTTGCATTGTTATCATCCACTGAGATACATCTGAACTGGCCAGTGCTTCTTTGAGATTTGATGGCTTTCCTTCCTCAGTTAGAAGACAATATGTAACATTGCAGCTCAAATCATAATCTTTGTGCCAAGCTGATGTTGTTCTTACACGTTTTCCTTGACCAAGTTCTTCAAACTCGGCAAGTTCTGCTTCCTCGTGTTCTGGTGTTGTTTCATAAGAATTCTCCTTTTCGACTTGTACTGCTACAGTCTCTGACATTTCTTTAGAATTGCTATTTTCTTCGTCGATCTTTTTATCTTCTTTGAAGATAACATCCATGCTGATTATAACCTTGTGGGCAGTGGGATCCCACAGGCATACCCCTTCACTCCATCAACATATCCCAAGAACAAGCACTTTCTAGATTTTGGATCTAGTTTTGTAGTTTTTTGGGTATTATACATCATGTACATTGGACTCCCAAATATATGGAGGTCAAAATAGTCTATCGAACTTCCTGTCCACATCTCCATCGGCGTTTTCAATTCAATTGCAATTGATGGCGACCGATTTATCACATAACAGGCGGTGTTGACTGCTTCTGCCCATAATTTCTTTTATAAGCTTGCAGCTCCCAACATTGCTCTTGTTCTTTCTAATAGATTCATGTTCATCTGAACTGTCACTCCATTTTTTTGAGGAGTGTATGACGTAGTGAACTTCCTTTTGATGTCTTCTTCTTTACAGAATTCGTTGAATTCCTCACCAGTGTACTCACTCGTGCTTTGAAAATATTGAAAATTGAAAACACATCTCCTAGAGTAGTCATCGATGAAGGACACAAAGTACTTTGCTCCTCCTAGTGATATAACTGGTGCTTGCCATACATCATAGTGAACCAATTCTAGAACAATTTTACTTCTAGAATTTGATGTGCTAAACTTCAATCGATGTTGCTTGCTTATAACACAATACTCACAAAAGGGTAGTGATGCCTTTGTGAGACATGGAAGTAACTTCTTCACTGCAATAATTTTCATGTCTTGTTCAGACATGTGCCCAACTGATGCCACACTAATGTAGCTTTCTCACTGGTACTGCTTAAAGCAACAGATGCCTCTGCTTCAAGCAACAGATGTTTCTTCTTCTGGAAAAGTTTCTCCTTTTAACATGTATAACTTTGCAGCTATATTTTCTCCTTTCATAAGCACTAGTGCTCCTCTGGTTACTTTCAAAGTTCCATTGTGAACTTCAACTTTGCAGCCGAGATCGTCAAGTTGTCCCACGGAAAACAAATTCTTTTTCAAGCCTTCCACGTGTCGCACCTCATGAATAGAACGAATTGTACCATCATACATCTTCATTTTAATGGATCTAGTGTCAACAATCATAAGTTCATGATCATTGCAATTGTACACAGATCCTCATGAGATGGGTTCATATTGATGGAACCATTCTCTTCTAGAGGTCATGTGATATGTAGCTCCTGAGTCGAACAACCATATTGATGGAACCTTCTCCTATTTTCACTTGAAAATGCTGCTTCACAATACAAGGTTTCTCCATTATATGAAATTCTTTCTACATTTCCTTGAGGATTGGAAATTTTCAAATCCCAACAATCCTTCTTCAAGTGACTCTTTTTGCCACAATGGTAGCATTTAAAAGTCTTCTTACTTCTTGACTTTGATCTACCATGTTTCTTACTCTNTTTCCTTGAGGATTGGAAATTTTCAAATCCCAACAATCCTTCTTCAAGTGACTCTTTTTGCCACAATGGTAGCATTTAAAAGTCTTCTTACTTCTTGACTTTGATCTA
>OVAN01009053.1:0-17393 GCA_900406275.1 Anastatica hierochuntica | reverse complement strand
GTGAGGATTCATCTTTTCCGTAGGATTTCGTATCGATCGTGTAAAACGATGCAATTAACTTAATCACCGGAAGAATCTAAACTATACGATCAGTCCTACCATTTCACGAAACTATCATTGCAAAGCCATACGAAGAATGACTTCTCCGAAGGGAATCATAAAAGTCACTTAGCCGCAAAACGGCCCGAAAGGGCCCAAACCGCGATGTAAGTCCACTTACGATTCTAGACGAGAATCGGCCCATTTACAGTGACGGTTTCGCTAGGGTTTCGTGATTAAAGTCAAAGTCGGCAGGATAAGGAAAGATCTCGAAAAAGGATATATGCGAATCAAGGAAAAGGAATATTTTCGCGAAGGGATAAGCACGAATCGGGACGGAAAAGAAAACGAGCCAAGCCCACGAAGATCTATATAAAGGACGAAAGGATGATAGAAAAAAGGGGGAGAGGGAGACCATTCATACACAGAACTTTTCGTGACCGCAAAACACTTATAAAAATTAGGGTTCTTACTTTGTTTTCGTTAGCGAGCTGCGTCTCAACTAGGTTACGAGTCTACGTTGTAGTTCTAGGTAATTGTCGCCAACAGTTCGCGGCCACGACTTAACACCGGTTGTGCACGCTCCGATCACAAATTCGAATAAGAACCCTTAACTTTCTTTGTTAACTGTGTCTGTCGAATCGTTCTTCATTTACATTTTCTGCTTACTTTTGATTCACTTTCAAACTCATTCTGTCTTCATTCACGTTAACATGTTTTACGAATCTCATTACTTTGTCACCGTTAAATTCATATCGCTTCGCAATCTGTTTCGTATTAATTCACTTTCATTATCAATTTGTTTCGTTTCGTAATTTGTTTATCTTTTAGTTTCGTATTTCTTATTTACGAACTCTTTAACTCACTGCTTGATCTGTCGATCTTTGGCTACAGAGAGTCCGTGAACCACATAACATTGACACTGAGAATTTAGGTTCCCACAGAAACCACGAAGGCGGAGAATCAACGTCCTCTCCAGCCTTCGGCATTCAGAACTCCACCTCCTCCGGAACTCGATAGAAATCCCAAATGATGGCAAGGAACGATTCTCGACACTCGCTCGGCCAACTGGCGTCCCTTTTAAAGGCCGGTCTCGTCGGACACCATGATTCGTACGGCGGAGCTTCGATACCACACGTAACCCACCAATATTCCCTCGCTTCCTTGGGATCGACAGAATGCAGCACGAATTCGATTTTCGGTATAACTTCACCTTCCCGAACTCGTAGGCTTTCAAGGTCAAAAATCGACGGCAAAGCATTCGCGGAAACTAGATCATTCAAAGCCATAATACAAAAGAAGAGAGAGAGATGGAAAGGATAAGGAGTTTGTTTTTACCTAAAGCAAATTTTTGCGAAAATGAGCAAGTGGAAGATTTGGAAAGTTACTTCTCTTATTTATAGAAAGAGGAATTTACTTTTCATATTCGGACTTTTTAGCCATCGATTCCGCCTAACTTACCTAACGAGCTTTAAAAGTTCGCAAGAAAAGTCCAACGATTCTTGCAAACTGGGGGCTAACTTTTAGGGTCAAAAACGGTCACGACGAAATCGACTCCTAAAAACGTAACGAAACATAGTCTCTCTCTTTCAGAAATGAAAATCATGAGCAGATCACCGATTCTGAGGCTCTTTTCATCTAGTCAATCTCCTCTCGACCAAATTTCGAAGCTCTGCGTCTAACCAACCATAGGTGGCCGCTTCGCAAAGTCAAGTCACTCGCGGGCAACTAAACGCTAGAATAACGAAATCAACATCCGAGACCTCTGAGAGATCTCAATAAACGAGTTTCGGAGCGATAAGAAGTCACTATAAATGACGGATAACCGCGTTGCTTCGGAAATACAAGTAATACGAACAACGGCAAGTCTAGTCGCCCGTTGGGCGACTAGACTATCGTAAGGTCTAGTTACCCGTTGGGCGACAAGACTCTCGTAAAATCTAGTCGCCCAACGGGCGGCTAGACTCGTGTCACGTCTAGCCTCCCGTTGGGCGACTAGACTCTCGTAAAGTCTAGTCGCCCAACGGGCAGCTAGACATGGGCAACGTCTAGTCGCCCACGGTTGAATAGACCACATCTTCTCGATCATTTTCTCCCTTGAATCCCGATTCGATTGTTTCTTGTTTTGTCTCGATTGGAGTCTCCGTTGAAGTTTCACGGCAATAATCGTAAAGGCTTGTACTTTTCGTAAACTTCGCATCAATCTTATAAAACGATAACGGTTAACTCGAACACTGACATTTTCTTAACTATACGATCAGTCTTATCATTTTGCAAAACCGTCGCCGCGTAGTCGTACAAAGAACGATTTCTCCGAAAGAAATCGTAAAAATCACTTGGTCGCTAAACGACCTAGAAAGGCCCAAAACGCGACAAAAGTCCACTTATGATTTCAGAAAGAGAACGGGCCCAACTGCGTCAATGATTTATATGAATTCCGCGAAAGATAAAAGGAAAACAGATAAAGTCAAAGTCTGAAGATAAATATGGAAAACTCGTAAAGATATGAAATATTCCCAAAAATGGAATATTTCCGCGGAAAGATATTCTCAAATCTAGGGCGGAAAAGGAAACAAGATCAGCTTACGAAGGCATATAAAAGAGGGGCTAAGGGGAACGAGAAGAGAGAGACAGAAATTTCTTCACAATTCATACTTAGAGCTTTAGGTTTATTTTCGTTTTTTGCTAGCGAGCTGCGTCTCAATTAGGTTTACCAGTCTTACGCCATTAGAACTAGGATACTCGCCGACAGCTCTCGCGACCACGGCTTTACCACCTGTTGTAACGCTCAACGCAGATTCGGAATTAGATCTCTATTGCTCTATTTTCTTTCGATTCTCTTTTACGTTAATCTCGTCGTTTGTTTCCTTCGTACTTTTGATCTATTGTTGTTTGGCTTAGCAGAAATCCGGGTCCTCAAGAAAAGTTAGGGTTTCCTGGCTTTCCTCCAGATACAAATATTGACTGTGCGAATTTCGGTCCCCGCACACACAATCGTCCAGATCTATGCTATACAGTTCATATTCTTGCTTAGTTCATGCAAAAACCAAAGCAAGCACATATGAACGCGGCCTTGCGTGTGGTTAGATTTTTGAAGGGATTACCAGGACAAGGTATCTTTCTCAAGTCGGTTCTGGACTTGACTCTTGTTATCTATTTTGATGCCAAATGGGGTTCTTGTCCACTTACTCGCCAGTCTTTAAGTGCATTTGTTACTATGCTCGGTGGCTCGTCAATAGCATGGAAAACTACGAAGCAACGGACCATCTAACATTCCTCCGATTAAGTAGAGTACCGAGCGATGGCCGCTGCTCTCCGAGAAGTCAAATGGCTATGGAGTCTTTTGAAAGAATCGAGAGTCGAACAAACATCGCCTACACATTTCTTTTGTGATAGTAAAACACCCATTCATATTGTAGTTAATCCTGCTTTCCACGAGCGTATTAAACATCTTGGGAAAGATTTTCATTCAGTACGCGATGCATTTAAAGATGGAGTTATCGATACGTGTCACATAAAGACGGATACACAGATCGCAAACATTCTTACAAAGGCATTAGAACGTGCTCAATTGCAAAATCTAGCTAACAAGTCCGGAATTATGTATCTCCACTCTTTAACTTGAAGGGGAGTATTATGAGAGATTTCTACCGACAATATATTTATTATTAAGATAATGATGAGTCTTTTAGATAAATCCAATTCATAATGTAAATATCCTAGAATGTAGGGGATAAGTACTTGTATAAATAGACTTGCCATTGAGCTGGATAAGAGACGGAAGTTTGACATCAATTGTACGACATGTAACCATTTAAAGGGAAAACAGTTAAATATTATGATGAAAAAGATTTCTAAATTATAATTGAAACAGTAGGACTCCATTTTGATCATACTTATAATTTTTGTTTTTTTGTTCTTCTCTGAAGTGGCTTTGACCACTTTCAGCGCTGTATATCGAAGCTACAATTAGTTTTTTTAAAAGAATTTTTCACACTAGCCACTAAACCAAATCAAACTCCGATTCACTTGCAATTGGTTTGAAAAAGTTGTAGAGGAATAATTTTACTTTTCTCAAATGTGTAAAAGTAAATGGTCAACCAAGCAGCAAGCATGACTTGAAGTTCATATGATTAGAAAACTATTTGAAGAAATCAACTTTGTTTTAAATCACAGGTTCAGCTCGATAATAATTAGAAAACATCTTCGAAAATGGAGACATAATGATAGTATATATGATGTGCACTTATATCAAAAATAAAAGGAAATGATGTATACCATGTAGAGCGTTCAAATCTAATTAGATATATTAAATAATGGAGTATAAATTACAATGAAGCACTAAGTCTATAAACATAAGAGCAAAAATATGTATGCACAAACTTTCAAACTGCTACTCAGGGATAATAAACATTTTTAAAAAGAGATTTACATTGAATTTTACTAATAATGAAAATAATTAATTAATTAATTTGGTAAACCTTTTATCATTATCATTTAGAATATGTAATTTAAATGACATTATGTAAAATTAGTGGACAATAAGACCCACAATCTACTTAGAGATTAGGTTTAGCTAAGGATCAATTAAGTATACTTTTTATATATACATCTTAGAGCATCTACAACCGTAAATCTCTTAAAGGGGTTCTTAATTTAAATTTTATATTATTTTTTGTGTCAGATTTACAAATAAAAAAATGCACCAATCGCGGACCGCCACGTGGCGGTGGGGCCCGCGTACAGTGCAAGCAACCCATGGAGTTTGGGTTCTTAATTAAGATGTTTTAGAAACTATTTCTTAACTATTTCTATTTTTATTATTATTATTTTTCCTAAGATATTGTGCTAAGAAACCTTTAACATCCTCCATTAGAGATGCTCTTAGAACTTATTAAACAAGAAAACATTGATACGAAGTTAGGTTTTTCGTTATTCTCTTTACAATTTTCGGTTGTTTCTATTATGTGCATAATCAAAAGCATGACGGTAACAAATTTGCAAGCCGCGACACTAGATCAATCTTTATTAGTTATCCCTGTGAAAAAAATGATAGCGCATTTATAATCTCGATATGTGACGTGATATTTTCGGAAATAAATTCTCATTCTCTTATGCCGCTATTTCAACCAAGCTCATCATTGTCTTCTTCTTCCTTTTCATGACTTATGAAGAAGACGAGTTTATATCCGACAGTTTTGTCGATATCACCTCCGGTTCAACACCACCATCATGAACACTTCCAAATACTTCTAAACATATTGTTTTCTTGTTTGCTCTGGAAATACAAGGCATTTACGTCAGATATGGCTATCACTGCGTTTCTATAACCAAAATCACCTGCTACATCCTTACTTATGCACGCGTATGAGTCTTTAGTTTCACAAGAAATTGAGCTCTTAGGACGAGGACACATGAAGAAGAATCCGCCAAACAAAGTTGTGGACTACGTTACTATGATGTTACACGAGCCTCTAGCATCAATAACAATGAATCCTCCGGCCAATTTTATATCTTCTACATGTTGGAACTTAATTATGGCAATGTAGCCACTATGACAGTGCACTTACATGTCAAAATTAGAGTTTGTTTGAAAAAGAAATGGAGATATAAAATATCTTATATACATTATGGTGTATAAAAGAGAAAAGTGAATTCATGCTAAACCATATGCGCGCACCAGTTCGAGTTGAGTTTATTCGAGACCAGTTTGGTTCAGGTGTGATTCAGTTAAATGAAATTTTTGTCCAAGAATCAATATTCACATTAGAACATCTCTTTCCACATTTTAAGGATTTGTGAAAGTGGCCATGATCTCCACTAATGTCTTAATTGATGGCACTACTCCACTAACAAAAAAAAACTTGAAAGAGAGTTTGTTGTTAGTTTCTCTCATTCTATTTATATTCAATCTCTCATCTTCTTTAGACGATGAATTCTAGTGATTACAAATAATGGTTCGAGAGCTTATGATTTTAGGTGATGCAAATCATAAGAATTATGCAGTTTTATCATGGGATTCGGAATGTCATGCAACTGTCACACTACGGGGCGTTTTTAAGAAAAGAGATTCGCCTCGACTCTGTAAATCGTGTTTCCTAGTTCCTGTTTTGGTATTTTTCATGTTATATACATTATAATTATCAGTATGCCCATATCGTAACATTCTTAATTCTGAAAAGTTTCGTTTATGCTTAGTGCACTAACGAAACAAATATTTTGTAAAGTGTCTTTGTTATCAGAACAGAAATACATGATCGTTGTTCGATTTGAGAAAAAGAAGAGTAGTTTATATGATGAGTCGACACACCAATCAGTAGTGGTCTGCCATCTAAAAACAGACTTCGTGCGAAAATCGTGCAAAAACAATACAGAAACTGAGTTCTAATAGAATCAGTTTTCGTTTCTGTGCAAAAATTGGACAAAAACTGAGTTCTAATAGAATAAGCTTTTCTGTTCGTGTAAAAATCGGACAAAAACTAAATTCTCACATAATAAGTTTTTATGTTCGTGCAAAAATCGGGCTGAAACTGGGTTCTAAGAGAATCAGTTTTCGTGTATGTGCAAAAATCGAGCTGAAACCGGGGTCTAAGAGAATCGGTTTTCATGTTTGTGCAAAAATCGGGTTGAAACTTAGTTCTGACAGAATCAGTTTTCGCATTCGTGCAAAAATCGGGTTGAAACTACATTCTGATAGAATCAATTTTCATGGTCGTGCAATAACCGGGTCGAACATGAGTTCTAATATAATCTAGGATACTATATTTTTATAGAATATGTGTGTTCGTGCAAAATCTGGGCGGAGACTTGAATTTTGATTTAACTAAGTGTTTCTGGATTTTGATTTTGTGCAAAAATCGGTCAGATATTTGATTTTGATACAATATGGATTTCTAGATTGTTTATCAGATCAATGCCCCGCGCAAAATCCGGATAAAGACTTGATTTTGATATAATCACTGTTTCTAAATTCTGATTTTCTTGCAAAATCCGGGTAGAAATTTGATAGTATTGAGGCATATTATATGTTCATATTACATTTATATTGTACATGGGTAGTATAATCTTTTAGCTTAGATTGGTCACTAAGTTTAGGGTTGTTAACTTGTTGTATATATATTGATGAGGCAGCAACGTGATGAAGAAGAGAAAAGTTTTATTCTTTCTACTTTCTTGACATGGTAGCAGAGCAGGAATTCTTAATCCTGTGATTGTTTTTGGCGTTGATAAATTGAGCTTTCTTCTTTATATTTCGAAAATTTAAGAAGAAACAATGGTGTCAGGTGAAGAAACAGAGGTTTCAACGATGTCTGCGCAAGGTAAAAAGACAGGGGATGTGGTAAAAAGGATTAAAGTTCAGAGAAGGACAATATCACCATATGATCTATCATCGAGTGATAATCCTGGCTCTGTAATCTCTCAACCTCTTCTCAAAGGTACGAATTACAATGAGTGGGCTGTGAACTTGAGATTGGCTTTAAGGGCAATGAAGAAGTTTGGTTTTGTGGATGGATCTTTAGCAAAACCAAGTGAAAATTCAGAGGATTTAGAGGACTGGTGGACAAATAATGCCTTGGTGATATCATGGATCAAGTTAACAACCCTAAACTTAGTGACCAATCTAAGCTAAAAGACTATACTACCCATGTACAATATAAATGTAATATGAACATATAATATGCCTCAATAGATAGAATCAGTTTTATGTGCATAACTCAGGCACAACTGCATCCGTACAAAAAGAACTTAATACGATAATCTATTGAAAATAGTTACACATGATATGGTAAAGTTTGCAAAACTACCTTTACATATCAATAGAAAATGTGTCAGTTTATNGTGATGGGGGGGGGTGGTGAGGGGTGGGGGTGGGTGGGGGGGGGGAGACCTAAACATAGCTAAATAGCTAGTAAGAAAATATCACTTCATCTTGATTTCATGAAAGAATGAACTAATAAAATTTATAGACATTCTAAAGGAATCATGAAACACTTCTAAGCAGAGGTTGTCAATCAATATTGACATGGAATCTGAGTTAATAACTCATGATAAACCTAAAAGCTGAGTGGCTTTGGAACTCTTATAAGATATCATGTTGTAGGAGAAACTAGTGTGAGCAGTATGTATACACTGTGATAGTCAATCGACTATAACTCGGACATTGAGTTTTGTATGTAATAGTTAGCCATGTCTTTAAGAAAGACGATAGATAACTATCAAACAACTTATCTCAAATTACGTATCAAATCGGTTGATAACCTAAAGGATCCATTTATTAAAGGTTTATCACGAGATCAAGTTATAAAATCATCAAGAGGAATAGGTTTAAATCCTATGACTTAAAGAATGAGTTTGACGGAAACCCCACTTACGTGACTGGAGATCTCAAGATGTAGGTTCAAAGGGACAACTAAATCAAATTAATTCTGCTAAGAGCACTGTGAGATTAAAATCTCCACCTAATTCCTAAGATGATAAAATAGTGCTACCTGTATGTGTTAAGGATAATCGTTCTCTTTTATTGATTTGAGTCTATAGCTTTGAGATACAAGTGGAGTATTGGAGGATACTTCTTTAAACAAACCTCATGGAAAATCACCTTGTGAGTGTGAAATGGGATCGTTTCTAGGAGAACGAAGAAGAGGCTATATTCTTTACGTTCACTCACGAAATACCAGACAAGTTCACGACCAAAATGAACACAATAAAGAACCTAAATTTGTGAGAAGATGAAATTGTGCTATATTTGTTGTCTAGGTTTACATCAAAGTCTGAGAGGTTCAAGACATCATGTTCACCTCTTGGTCGAGTAAATCCAACAGTTATTAACAATGACTAGTTCAAAGCTGAAAATGCTACCAACTCATATGCAGTGAATTTTTCGCTTGTACTCTCAAAAGTCTTTCTATCAAGTTTTCATTTGTTTAGAATCATTTCTATTCATGTGGGGGATTGTTGGAACTTAATTATGGCAATGTAGCCACTATGAAATAGTGCACTTACATGTCAAAATTAGAGTTTGTTTGAATGAGAAATGGAGATATAAAATATCTTATATACACTATGGTGTGTAAAAGAGAAGAGTGAATTCATGCTAAATTATATGCGGGCACCGGTTCGAGTCGAGTTTATTCGAGACCGGTTTTGTTTAGGTGTTACTCGAGTAAATGGAATTTTGGTCCAAGAACCAATATTCACATTAGAGCATCTCTTTTCACATTTTAAGGATTGGTGAAAGTGGTCATAATCTCCACTAATGCCTTAATTGATGGCACTACTCCAGTAACAAGAAAAAACTTGAAAGAGAGTTTGTTGTTAGTTTCTCTCATTCTATTTATATTCAATCTCTCATCTTCTTTAGGCGATGAATTCTAGTGATTAGGATCATTTACTTCCTTCTTTCTCATTTAGTTTTTCTCTACGAGAGTACAACACAAATAAGGGTTCGAGAGCTTATGATTTTGGGTGATGCAAATCATAAGAATTATGCAGTTTTATCCTGGGATTCGGAACGTCATGCAACCGTCACACTACAGAGCGTTTTCAGAATTAAAGAAAGAGATTCGTCTCGACTCTGTAAATCGTCTTCCCTAATTCCTGTTTCGATATTTTTCATGTTATATACTTTATAATTATCATTTTAATAATAATCGTTTTATAATAATCGTTTTCAGAATTAAGGGAAGAAAGCTTTCGGTTGCAAATGGGCATTTCATCTTAAGTTCAACTTAGATAGTACTCTAAAACGACATAAAGCATGTCTTATAGCTCTTGAAGTCACCAAACATAGGGTGTCAACTACAATGAAACATTCACAATGCTTCCAAGATGGTAGCCGTAAGAGCTTTTTTCTTTAGCAAGTGGTGTTTAGTGATTGAGAAATGCATGAAATGGATGTCTATAATGCCTTCTTTCACGTAAATTTTTTAAAAAAAGTTTACATGCAATTTTCTCTGGGATTTTGCACAGGTGATAACACTAAAGTATGATGGTTACACAAGTCCCTTTACGGACTCAGACAAGCCCCAATATGTTGGTTTGTAAAGCTTGTTACAACATTGAAGGCATACACGTTTGTTAACATAGTTTTGATAGCTCGCTATTTACATATGCGAATAACAACATTCATACTCATGGTTTCGTTTATATAGACGGGTTAATAATCACAACGAGAAAATTTTGATATTATTCGGGATTTCACGACCTACTTAAGAACTTGATTTCACATGAAGGATATGAGACCATTGTGGTACATTTTGGTAATTGAGGTTGTCAAAAAAATATTCCTTAAACATCATTACAGAAGCTGGTCTTTTGGGTGTGAAGTCGATAACGTTTCAGTTGAAACAAAACCATAAATTTGCACTAGCAAAAGCTAATGTACTGGACAATCCTACCAGCTACTTTAGGCTTATTAGTCGATTGATTTATCTTGGCACGACCAGGCTAAAGGTTTCATAAGTATTTTAGGGCAAGATTCTTTGTAACACTACGAAACTAGAGATAAAAAGAAAAAGTGCAATAAAAAGAAAATATTATTTATTGATCTTTAAGAGAAAGCAGGAAATACAAGGTATATGGGTGTATGAATCCTAGTTTAGTCGTAAACCTTAGTTTCTCTAGATTTAGTGTTCGAGTCTCTAGGGTTTTGTGTGAATGAATTGTATGAACCCTTAGGTCATGTATTTATAGTAGAAAGTTGATAATTATCCCTTAGAATTAGGAAAACCAGTGTATATCCTTAGATATTAGGCATATTTCCTTTTTCCTTTGGATTTCTTTTCATCGAATGAAAGATCTTATGTCTTTTGGCTTCCTGCCTTGTGGCATAATCCCGACGTCTTGCTTTCTGCTTTATGGCATTCTCCTGCTTCTGGTTTAAAGTGTTGTACTGCTCTTAAAACAAAGGGATTTCCCATGGATTAAATTACTCCCATCAAGAGTTATCTTATGTCATACAAACTTTATCGCATTTCATGAGGGAACCAAAAGAAACTCATTGGGACTCGACTCTTCATGTGATTTGCCATCTTAAAAGTAGTCTTGGTCAAGGTATTTTTTGTGCTCAAACACTACTCTTACGACATGGTGTGATTCTGAATGGACTACTTGTACGCTCATAAGGAGATCTCTCACGGTCTGATTCATACAATTAATCGGGTCTCATATATTCTCAAAAACAAAAAAGCATGATGTTGCTTATCCTCGACAAAGGCTGAAAACATGGCTATGGCAGATATAGTCAGTATGTTACATTGACTACGTCAAATGTTACCTGCAGTGGGATGTTATGCTTTGGTCATTCTCCACTCATATTGCCTCTTCACAAATAATATAGTCATCAATCATATGTACCATGATCAAAACAAACACATGCTCATACCGAACACATATTTCATACGGATACGTAACGAGAGAGACGACGGGCGAAAAAAAAAATTTCATACGGAACGAGATAATACGAGAAACTATAACCACTAAGCATATTTCCACCAGAAGAAAATTCTTAAATCCTATGACCAAAGCGTTGGATTGCAAGGAGTTCGAAGACTTTCTAAGTAAACTAGGTGCTTGTAACCTTCGCATTTCACTTTGAAGAGGATATTGGATCATAAAGCCTACAGTGTACTTAGATATTAGATTTAGCTAATATCTCAATTTACTCTGTGTATAAGACATTTTCTTTGTAACTTATTCAATAAGAAAATTTTAATACCAAGTTGAATTTCTTGTCACAAACTACAATATTTAATTTTTCTTGCACGTGGTATATATTAGAATAAACATTAATTACCACGACAATAGTTGTTTATTTACCATCACCTAATTACTATTCTATATAATATTCTTAACTGTTATGGGTATTGTTGGGAGTATTTTGGACCTTAGAAAATCTTCTAGGTCCAAAAGTAGTACGACAACCTTAGTCAAAAGCAGGGAAATGCCAAGGAGTAGGAAACAGGAAGTCGGAAGTATGCCTCTAGGCAGGAAGTCGGAAGACTCTTCCACCGATAAAAGGAAACCTAAAGGAAAAAAGAATTATGTCTAAATATACGGCGTTCCTAATTCTAAGGGGATAACCATCAACGATGGACTATAAATATGAGACCTAGGAGTTCTTACGATGTATTCACAAAAAACCCTAGAGACTAGACAATAAATTAAGAGAAACTCGATCCTTGTAAGGGTTTTAACACCCAACCACATTGTACCTTACTTCTCTTGATCAATATACAACGTATTTCTCGATTCTTTTTACTTTCATTATTATCTCTTGCTTACGTAGTGCTTCCAAAGAACAACCCAAAAACATTTATAACAGTTTAACGCTAGAAGGAGGGAAGATTACAAACAAAGCTACATTACTATGGCATGAGATAACACCGACATCACGATCGCGACGTCCGTGCAAACCGACCTAAGCTACAAGGAGATGAGATCTCAATTAGAGACCTTGCAAAAACAACTCGGGGAGATGGAACAGATCAGAAGAGACCAGACCCCCGTCGGACCTGACGCAGCCATGGCAACATAACTGCAGAGCCTCAAGTAGCAGATTGAGGCTTGCACAAAGAAGCTCCAAGAAGACGCGCAACATTCTGCAACGATTTGAGCTTGAGAACAAGACTCTGAGAGAGACGAACTCCACGTTGATAGTCAACCATGCAGCTAGACAATGGTTTAGAGTACCTATACCCAGGATGCAAATCGTGGAGACCACCCGACCAACAACCAGGGAGAAAGAGAAAATCCAATTGTTGGAGGAAATCCAAGGAATCAAGATCGTGCCCACGGGCAAGAGGATCTGTTGGAGCTACAAGACCAGCAGGTCATTAACCCGACCCAGCATTCTGAGGAGGTAAGATGCCTGGAACAGATGTTCTTCAACAAATTTAAGGCAATTCAATCAATTATCGAACGCCTACCTAGAATTGCATCTCCTCTAATAAAGAGTGCCTTAAGCTCCTACGACTCCCTTCATAGAGGAAATCACACTCATCGACATTCCTAGGAAATTTTTCTTCCCCACCATGAAAACATACGACGGGACCTCTGACCCATGCAACCACATTGCAAAATATAGGCAAAAAATGTTGACAGTAGCAATCCATAAAGAGCTAAGAGAAGCAGACATGTGCAAGGGATTTAGATCCAGAATCATCGGCGCCGCCCTATAATGGTTTATCACCATCCCAACCAAAAGAGTGGGGTCCTTTGCTGCTCTTACTGACTTGTTGATAAAACAGTTTGCCCTCAGTAGGGTTACCCCTAAGTCTACCGACGATCTCTATGATAACAAGAAACGCAAGACAGACCCATTACGCAGCTATGTGCAACGTTTTTACCAAGAGAAGGTGGTTGTATCCAATTGCAGCATCATCGCTGCAATCTCGGCCTTCAAACAGGGGCTGATTGAGGACAGGGATCTATACAAAGACTTGACTAAATTCCCATGCAGGACGATGGAAGTTGTGCTTTCTCGGGCCCAGGCGCAAAGTAAATAGGAAGAAGACTTGGCCTCTAGGCAGGGTATTCCTCTAATCCAGAGTCACGAGTCATACGAACGGAAAGAACCACTAGAGACAATAAACCCTACCAAAGGCCTTCTAGAGAAGACAAAGGTAAGAAGCGAAAGGCGGACATCGACCTCTGAGTAGGTCAAATGACGTCAGACCTGCAGTGACCTCCTGGTCTGATATCTCGAATTAGGGGTGGGCACGGGTCGGGTACCCTTGATTTTTGGTGTACCCGCTACCTGACCCGACCCTTACGGGTAATAGATTTTTAGTAATACCCGAAACCCTCTAAAAATATGAATACTCGACTTGTTACCCGGAAAAAATGTATCTGAAAGAATGAAAACCCTTTAAAATTCAAATATTTATATTTTTTCATATTTTAACATTTAAATACTTATATAATCATTTTTTCCTGAAATATTCAACCAAGTGCAAAATTATCCTAACAAAAAAATTAGAAATTTTCTAAATTACAAAGTTATATTTAAATATTACATATATTAAAAATATAATTCAAGTCTTATGTATAATAAATATTATTGTTTCTTCTAAAGTAATATTTTATATATTATTATACATAATTATTATGGTAGACAATTATATAATATAAATAATTAAAAACGGATATTAACGGGTAGGGTACGAAGACGGTTAGTTAAAAAATAAGTGATACCCGATATCCGATCCTTACCCGCGGGTAGTAGAAATATGATACCCTTTACCCGACCTGAAAGCCGCGGGTACCCTTTTTTCGAGTCGGGTACGAGACGGATCGAAGATCGAAGATGGGTAATGGGTATTAGTGCCCAACCCTATCTCGAATATGTCAATATCTAAAGGAGAACTGGTGAAATCCCAATAAATGGTGTGATTTCCACAATGATCATGATCACAAGATAGAGGATTGCATATCTCTTAAGATAGAAGTCAATGAGCTGCTCAAGAAAGAATATCTCCGGGAATTCTTTTCTGATAAGGCCAAGCAGTTGTTGAATAGCCAGGAAGATGACGTCCACGCATGATGCAAGGCCCTAGATTCTCCCCAAGACATGACAATATGATCAATGTCATATCAGGAGGATCAGAGGTCAGCGGAATCTCCTATGCCGCAACGAAAAAGAGCATGAAAACTGCGAAGAGCAGCCAGGATATCCGGGGAGCTAAACGGCAAAGTTGCAACAAAGAAATTATAAGCTTTACAACCGAGGAGCAAGACAAGGTCCTGATTCCACATCACGATGCCCTAGTTATTTCTTTAACGGTGGCGAATTTTTTGGTGAAGAGGG
Source organism: Anastatica hierochuntica (assembly GCA_900406275.1). Lineage (NCBI taxonomy): Eukaryota > Viridiplantae > Streptophyta > Magnoliopsida > Brassicales > Brassicaceae > Anastatica > Anastatica hierochuntica. Next base: position 2,548 of record OVAN01009053.1, on the reverse strand, counting down.
TATTGATCGACAATGGAAGCTCCACGAATGTTCTCTTCTTGGGGGCCTACTCAGACTTGGGTTTAACCCAGGAAGCCCTAACCAAGAAGGCTACAACACTTGTGGGTTTCAGCGGAGAGGTCAACAGACCCAAGAGAAGTCACACTTCCTTTTTATGCAAAAGGAATAAATCTTTCTGTATATGCCAACAACATGATTATGGGAACGCCTTGGATACACGCGATGGGGGCAGTGCCTTCTACTTTGCATCAAGTGCTGAAGTTTCCAACCCCTTGGAAATTCAGAGAGATCAGAGGAGATCAGAAGAATGCCATATCGTGTTACCAGACTTCCCTGAACTTCAAGACGGCCCCCTTATAGCAATTACATAAACAACATCCTGCCAAGCATACCAAAGAGCTAGAAGTGGAACAATTGGACGAAGTACCCCTAGTACATGAAAACCCGGAGAAGAGCCTCAAAATATGCTCATGCCTGCAAGAGGGCTTATATCAGAGGCTAATCGACTTCTTGAGGTTTAACTATGATTGCTTCGCTTGGTCCCATGTGGACATGCCTGACATAGACCCATAAGTCATAGTACACAAGTTGCAAGTAGATCCTAAGCACCTCTCAATCAATCAGAAAAGGAGAAAGGTCGCACTAGAGCGCGATGGAACTATTAATGACGAAGTAAAAACCTACTTGCAGTTGGGTTCATTAGAGAAGTCCACTACCTAGAGTGGTTAGCAAATGTCATCGTGTTCAGAAAGAAAAACAGCAAGTGGAGGGTTTGCATAGATTTCACAGATCTTAATAAATCCTGCCCAAAAGATCCCTTCCCTTTGCCTCACATAGACAAATTGGTAGTCACTACGACATGACAGTAATTGATGAATTTCATGGACGCCTTCTCTGGATACAACCAGATTCTTATGCACACAGACGATCAGGAGAAAACCTCTTTCATGACATAATGGGGCATATATTGTTACAAAGTAATGCCATTCGGGCTGAACAATATCGAATCCACAAATCAAAGACTGGTTAACATGATGTTTGCAGATCAAATTGGGCAAAGCATGGAAGTCTACATAGACGACATGCTGGTAAAGTCTCAGAAAGCAGAAGACCATATCGCCCACCTGCAGCAAGCTTTCTCAACATTGAAAAAGTATAATATGAAGCTTAATCCTCCCAAGTGCTACTTTGGAGTAAGCTCTGGAAAATTCCTAGGTACATAGTGACATATCGAGGAATAGAAGCAAATCCATAACTCCAAAATACATGCAGAAGCTAACAAGAAGGATGGGAGCTCTGAGCAGATTCATATCTATACTCTCAGACAAGTCCCATGCTTTTTTCGAAGCCCTCAAAGAGACTAAAAATTTTGTGTGGGATCAGAAGTACGAAGACGCCCTGCTCAAGCTTAAGGATTACCTCACCATGCCGCCTGTTATGGGTGATTTTGGTCGTTCTTTGTAGCACTACGGAAGTTGGAGGTCAATGAATGTATTACAAAGATTAGGATGTTCGAACTGAGCTTTGAGATCAAAGAGGGAAAAAAAGTTTCTTATTGTATTGATTCTTTTCCTAGGGTTTTCGTGTGTGTACGTTTTCCCTTTTAGCTTGGTATTTATACATGAATTTCATGATTATCCCTCCAAGAATTGGATATATCATGATTATCTATAGAGTATATGCATATTTATCTAAAATACATGTCATTATCTACTAGTTTAAATAGCGAAAATAAGGGAGAGGCAGTGGTCGGCTGGCTCCCGGCTTCTGGCTATGCTTGGTCGTCTGACTTCCGGCTTCCGGCTATGGGATGTTGTCTGGCTTCCTGCTTCTGGGCATTCCCCTGTTTGAGGTCTTACTGTAGTACTCCATAAGTCTGAGGAATCCCAATGACCTAAATTACTCCCAACAGTTTCCCCTTATTGCGCAGGTTCGATCCGAAGCTGTGGAATAGCATGTCTTCCAGATGGCTTAGGCAGGAAGCCAACAGTCGCTTAGCCTTTTTAGCTTTGACTTGTGTCGCCTCTACTTTCCTTAAGTGTTTGCTTGCTTTTGATTCAAGTTGTATCAGATAATGAGCATTGTCGTGATGGGGGGTTACGTCTGGCCCTTTGTCGTCTGACCTCGGGGCTTCGACTTTTGAACTTTCGTGAACCGCTTGCAGCTTTCAAGGAGGATTATTTTGAAAAAATCCCTGCTGTTTGACTTGGTGAAGAGGAAAGCTTATAGCCGTTGGCGAGGATTTATGAAGATTTGAAGAGGCAGAATATAATCGTTACTCTTCTCGCGAGATTCGCGCCAATGATTAGACGCGTGCGGCNCCTCATCTTCTTTCTCTTACTAGAATTCTTGATTCATCTTCTTCCCTTTCTTACCGAAATCTTGCTCCCGGAATCCCTTTCAAGCTTTTGATTCGCGATTCTTAAGGTTAGATCGTCTCCTTCCCTCTTCTTTTCGCTCCTTTTAGGGTAGATTCTTGGAGTTGAATTTTAGGATATCAATTCAACCTTAGCTTTTAGGTCTTTCTTGTCCCGATCAGTTCCTAGAC
>OVAN01009052.1:0-17393 GCA_900406275.1 Anastatica hierochuntica | reverse complement strand
AAAAGATCAAGAGAATCAACTTAGAACATAAACAAAAGTGTTAAAAAGAGACGTTTTTAAGCTAAGGGAAAGTTGGTTTCATTTTGGAATATAAGAGGTCTATTTATACTAAAGAGAGAATAAAGAAAGCCCTAAAATAAGGGCATTTTCGGCCAATGTTGTACGCCACCGACCTTGGAGGTCGATGGGAGCTTGCATCTGGCTGATGGGAGCTTGCATCTGGTTGATGGGAGCTTCACTTTGGCAGCTAAGGTCTTGGTTGCTGGAAAGGTGAGCAACCACCGACCTTGGGTAGTTTGCCATCGACCTCCAGGTCGATGAGAGCTTCCCATTAGAAGTTTTGATGGCTTCTTGCTCCTCTTTGATGCCTTATTGATCCTCAACTCTTCCATAGCCTTTTTCTCCTTTTTCCTTGATTTTTTAGCTCCAAATCCACCTTCAATTCATCCCTAGAGCCTCCATAGATCCATCCATAATTGCACCTACAAAATGCGAAGAAAATGCATGCAAATGCAAAATGTTCTTAAACTAGACTCTAGACTCAAACTAATGCATTCTAGGACTTAAATTCCATATATACAACCTAAAAGTGGATGAAACTAAGGTAAAATGAACCTAATTATGCATGAAATTATATACACATCAGTAACACGTAAAACAGCCGCGAGGCTGAGACTTGGCCTCCTCTCCATGTTACGGCATTCGAAACTTCACCCTCATCAGAACTTGACAGAAATCCCTAATGGTGGCGAGAAAAGAGTCCCGGTATTCGCTCGACCTGCCGGTTGCCCTTCTGAAGCGGTGCCTCGTCAAACACCATGATTCAGGCGGTGGACGCACAACATTGCACATAGCACGCCAATACGCCTTCACTTCCTCAGGATCATTTGGGTGTGGCAAGAAGTCGATTTTCGGCATAATTCCGTTCTCCCGAACTCGTAGATTTTTGGGAGCAAAAAATGGATGGAGAAGCATTTACGAAAACTCAGGTATTCGAAGCCATAACAAAAGGAGAGAAAAGAGAGATGGAAAGGTTGAGGAATTTTGTACCTTAAGGAAATTTTCTTATGAAGATGAGCAAGTGAAAGATTTGGAAAGTTACTCCTCATACTTATAGAAAGAGAGATTAACAATTCATTCTTGGACTTTTTGGCCATCAAATATGCCTAACTTACCTAACGTGCCTTACACTTCGCAAGAACACTCCAACGACCCTTGCGAACTAGGGGGCTAACTGTAGGGGTCATAAATGGTCACGATGAAATCAATGTCTAAAAACCACCACAAACATATTTTCTCTCTTTCAGAAACAAAGAACATAAGGAAACTATCAAATCTATGGTTCTTATCGCCTAGATCATCTTCTCCTGACCAAACATCAATACCCCACATCCAGTCGACCGTAGACAGTTACTCCGCGAAGTCTAGTCACCCGCGAGCGACTAGACACGGAAAGTATCAAAATCAACGCCCGAGACTTCTAAATATCTCCCAAAAGATCTCGAGAGACAAGTTTCGGGGCGATAAACAATCACCGTAAACATCAGATAACCGCATCGCTCTCGATACATGAGCAAGGTCTAGTCGCCCGTGGGCGACTAGACACGAACAATGTCTAGTCGCCCATGGGCGACTAGATTCTTGACAAAGTCTAGTCGCCAACGGTTGACTAGACCACGTTCTCTTCATCATCCTCTCCTTCGGATCTTGGCTTCACTGTCTCTCATTTACTCTCGATTGGGATTTCCATTAAAGTTTCACGATAACAATCGTAAAGACATGTTCTATTCGTAAAAACTTCGTATCGATCGTATAAAACGAGAACGATTAACTCGAACATCGATATTATCTTAAATATACAATTGCTCTTATCATTTCGTGAAACAATCGCCGTGTAATCGCACGAAGAATGACTTCTCCGAAAGAAATCATAAAAATAACTTAATCGCAAAACAGTCCAAGAAGGCCCAAAACGCGACAAAGGTCCACTGACGATTTCGGACGAGAATGGGCCCAACTACGTTGACGATTTACCCGAGTTCCGCGAAAGATAAATAGAAAAGACGATAATGTCAAGTTTAGAGATAAATATGAAAAATCAAGAAGATCAGGAATATTCTCGAAAAGGATATACTCGAATCATAAAAGGAATATTTCCACAGAAGGATAAACTCGAATCAAGGACAGAAATAGAAAGTTGGTCGACCTACGAAGGCATATATAAGAGAGGCGAAGGAGAAGGACGCAGAAACACAAAAATTTCAACAGAACTTAGCACTTGGAGCAATTAGGTTATTTTTCCGGTTTTCTTAGCGAGTTACGACTCAACTAGGTTTACAAGTCTTACGTTGTTAGAATTAGGGAACTCGCCTACACTCTTACGGCCAAGGCTTATCACTTGTTGTAACGCTCACACGAAGATTCGGAATAAGATCTCAATTGCTCAATTCTTGTTTCGATTCCTTTTTTCTTTTTACTTCGTTTGTTATTTTGTATTATGATCTCTTGACATTTGGCTTAGCAGAAATCTGAGACCTCAAGGAAAGTTAGGGTGTCTTGGCTTTCCTCCGATTATGAAAATCGACAGTGTTCATCGCCTTGCAATGGTTCATCACGATTCCAAACAGAAGCATACGATCTTTCCCCAACCTGACTGAGTTGTTCATCGACCAATTTGCCTGCAGCAGGCTGACCCCCAAGTCATCATATGATCTCTATGAAATCAGGAAGCGTAAGGCGGAGCCACCCTGAAATTACGTGCATCGCTTCAACCAACAAAAGGTAACAATACCCAATTGCACTATTGCTACCGCAATTTCGGCTTTTAAGAGTGGGCTTCTTGCTAAATGGGGACCTATACAAAGAGCTGACCAAGTATCACTGCAAGACAATGTAAGACATGCTTTCTTGGGCCTAGGCGCAAATCAAGTGGGAAGGGGATCTGGCCGCTAGACAAAAATATCGGGTCATGAGGACTGAGAAAGCTGCTAGAGACGATAAGCCCTATTAAAGACCTCCAAAGGAAGACGGAGCTAGAGGAGCCAAGGCAGGACACAGGCCTCTGGGTAAGACAGACGTGAACAAATTCTCCTCAATAACCACCTGGCCAGACATCTCAAATCTATTGATATCAAAAGGGGAGCTTGTAGGAGTCCTAAAAGAGATGGGAAACAAGTCTGATGGCCCCAAAAAATGAAGTCACCCAATCACCATCAGAACCTTAACAAGTGGTGTGACTTCCACGATGACCACGACCGGTCAGAGAACTGAGGATTGCATGTTTTGGAGAGTGGAAGTCAATAAGCTTCATAAGAAAGAATACTTGTGGGAATTCCTCACAAACAAAGCCAAAGATCTACTGAAAAATCTGGAGGATGGCCTGGCAAAACGCAAAACACTAGACTCTACTCTGAGACATGACCGAGTAATTAACATCATATCAGAATGATTGGAAGTTAGCGATATCACCTATGCCACTGCTAAGAAAATCATGAGGGTCGCGAAGAATAGCGAGGGCATCTTAGAGGCCAAACACCAAAATCGTACATGCGAGGCCATCAGCTTCACGGTTGTAGAAAAGGATAAGGTTTTGGCACCATACCATGACACCATGGTTGTTTCCTTATCGGTGGTGAATTGTTTGGTAAAGAGGGTACTCATCAACAACGGAAGCTCTACAAATGTACTCTTCATGGGGGCATACCCAGACATGGGTCCGGCCCAAGAAGCCACCAAGAAGGCCATGCCACTTGTAGCTTTTAGCGGAGAGGTCAAGCAGACCGTTGGAGAAGTAACTCTCCTTGTCTATGTTGGAGGAATAAACCTATCCACCATGTTCGCTGTCGTAGGTTGCCCTTCTTTTTATAACATGATCATGGGAAGACCCTGGATACACAAGATTGGAATAGTGCCTTCAACCCTGCATCAAGTGCTAAAATTCTCAAAAACTTGGGGAATCAAAGAGATCAAAGGTGATTAAGAAAATTCCCGATCGTGCTATCATAATAACCTAAAATGCAAGACGGCCCCCTTATAGCAACTACGGAAACCACTTCCCGCAAGGCATACAGAGGAGCCGGAAGTGGAACAGTTGCACGAGGTACCTTTAACACCTGGAGAATCGGGAAAAACCTCAAAGTAGGGTCAATGTTACCGAAAGGCATACGCAAGAGGCTGATAGAATTTCTGAGGTCCAACTCTGACTGCTTTGTGGATATGCAAGGAATAGACCCATAGGTCATATTGCACATACTACAAATGGACCAAACATATCCAGCCGTCAAGCAGAAAAGAAGAAAGTTCGCGCCCGAACGAGATGCTATTATCAACAATGAGGTTAAGAAGCTCCTAGCGGTTGGGTTCATCAGAGCCTAGAATGTCTAGTAAATGTCGTTGTTGTTCAGAAGAAGAATGGCAAGTGGAGGGTTTGCATAGACTTTACAAGTCTTAACAAATCTTGCCCAAAGGACCCTTTTTCCTTGCCTTACATAGATAAGTTGGTAGACGCAACAACAAGACACCAATTGATGAGTTTCATGGATGCCCTCTTTGGGTACAACCGGATCCTCATGCGCCCAGACGATTAAGAGAAGACCTCCTTCATGACTTCGCAAGGGATCTATTTCTACAAGGTAATGCCTTTTGGGATGAAGAGCGCAGGATCCACCTACCAAAGACTGATCAACATGATGTTTGCAGACCAAAGTGGCCCGAAGATGGAAGTTTATATAAATGACATGCTGGTCAAGTCTCTGGAAGAAGAGGATCACATAGCCCACTTGCAACAAGCTCTCTCTACATTAAGGAAGTATAATATGAAACAGAATCCCTCCAAGTGTTCGGGTGGAGTAAGTTCCACAAAATTTTTGGGGTATATAGTCAAATACAGAGTGTTCAAAAAAAAAAGTCAAATACAGAAGGATCAAAGCAAACCCGAAGCTGATCAAGGCAATCCACGCGATCCCTTCGCCCAAGACTCCACAAGACGTGCAAAAACTAAACGGAAGGATGGCAACCTTGAGTAGGTTCATATTCAGACTTTCAGATAAGTCTCATGCATTCTTAGAAGCCCTTAAGTTCACCGAGAAATTCATGTGGCACCAAAAGGAAGAGGACGCTCTGCTCAAATTCAAGGACTATCTGACCACGCCGCCCCTTCATTTTAAACCCCAAGACGGAGCTGCTCTAACTAGCAGTATCGGAGCACGCTGTAAGTGTCGTCATAATCAAGAAAGAGGGAAGCAAGCAGCATCTGGTCTACTATGTTAGTAAATCCCTCTTGGACGTTGTGACTCACTACAACCACTAAGATAAACTTGCCCTCGCCCTGGTCATGGCGGCTAGGAAATTGCATCCTTACTTCTAGGCTTATCCTGTGGTAGTGGTTACCTCGTTCCCCATAAGGTTTGTACTCCACAAACCAAAGGTATCTGGAAGGATAGCCAAGTGGTCAGTGAAACTTGGGGAATATGTTTTCATCTTCCGTCTAGTAATAGCAGTAAAGTCGCAAGCCATGACAGACTTCGTAGCATAATTCTCTCCATCAATGGTACCTGGGCAGAGGAGGAAATCAAAATTGAGCAAGAAAGAAAAGGCTCTGGAGAGTGGATGTTGTGCGTGGATAGGTCGAGCAACATAAGAGAGGCAGGAGTAAGACTTGTGCTCGTGTCCCCAAACGGAGAGATTGCATCAAGGGAAATTAGGTGCAATTTCAAAGCCACTAACAATGAACGTGAGTACAAAGCCTTAATCGCAAGACTTGGTTTGGAAAAAGACTTGGGAATAAAGAACCTATGGGTTTACAATGATTCCCAATTAATTTTAAGTCATACACAAAATGATTACAAAACAAAAGACGCCAGTATGACTAAATATTTTGCCATAGCCAGAAAACTCATCAGATCGTTCAAGACATGCGAGCTCACGCAAATCCCCAGGGAGCAAAATTCGTATGCAGACGCCCTGAAAATTTTGGCCTATGATGTTAAAACCACGAAGCTAGTCAGCATCTCCACCTTGTGCTCCAATGGCCAGCCATCGATGAAGACGCAGTAGGACTCTAGATCTCTCACATCAAAGAAGAAGAAACCTGGATAAGCCCCATCACGTTCTACTTAGAAGACAATGTCCTGCCTAATGTAAGAAGCGAGTGCCGCAGGATCAAGGGGCAAGCATCATGCTACTGCCTGATCTAGGAGAAACTTTATAGGAGATCATTCTCAGGACCCTACATTAAATGCATAAAGCGAGAGGACGCCAATCTAGTCTTCAAGGAATTGCACGAAGGAGAATGTGGATCCCATTCCAGTGGTAAAAGCCTCGTGCTTAGCGCAGGATACTATTGGCCCACCATGGCTAATGACGCCCTGCAGATAGCCAAACATTGCGATAAATGCAAAAGGCACACGCAACTATCTAAGCTACCACCTAAAAATCTTAAGTCCTATCAGCTACCCCTGACCATTTAAGAAGTGAGGCATGGACATTGTAGGTAAATTTCCAAAGACTCCAGGCCAACTACAATACCTACTGGTGGTAATGGATTCTTTTTCCAAGTCGGTAGACGCAGAGGCCCGAGCAAGATCATGGATGTTCAAATCAAGAGGTTTCTATGGAAAAATGTTGTAGCATGAATCGAAGTACCTCACGAAATTGTGACAGAGAATGGTACACAATTCACGAGCAAAGACTTCAAGAAGTTTTTTTAAGACTAGGGCATAAAGCTATGTTTCGCAACACCCAAACATCCATAGTCCAACGGGCAGGCCGAATCTACCAATAAGACCGTAGTAAGCATTCAGAAAAAGCGCCCAGATGAAGCGAAAGGCAAGTGGGTTGAAGAGCTCCCGGCTACGTTATGGGCCTATCGAACAACCACCAAGATGGAAACAGGGGAACCACCATTCTCCCTGGTCTACGGATCAAAGGTCGTATCCCCTGCTAAAATAAGTATCCCTACGGCCAGGACAGAATTTCTAACTCCAAAAGAGAACGAAGAGCTAATGGCTTTGTCTCTTGACCTCTTAGATGAGAGAAGGGAAGCCGCAAGACTCAGAAACAGGAAGCACCAGCAAGAACTAGCATGTAGCTACAACAAAAAGGTCTGGACACAAACCTTTCAGCAAGGCATGGGTACTACACCGAGTTTTCGAGAATACCATAGATAAAGATGCATGCGAACTCTCTTCTAGCTGCGAAGGTCCATATCAAGTCATAGAAGTAAAAGTGTCAGAGGCATACAAGTTACAAGATAGGTACAAAAAAGTACAGCTAAACAGCTAGAATGCGTTACACCGAAAATCTTATTTCTTTTAAAGAGTGCCTTTGGCCCAATGCCCACCTATCAGATACGTTTTTGGCTTTTACTTTCAAATGTCTATATAATTTTACATCTTTTGGTTATAATCCTATTGCATCTACGGACGGATTTTAATAATAAAACAGTTGTTTTCTTACTAAAAAAAATCAGTAAAACCAAAGGGCAAATAAGTTGAATGACTACCTCTCACTGTAAGAATAGTATAAGTAACATTCCTTTATAAAATTAAAGCGAAAAGCTTATCACTCTTCTTAAACAAGGGGGAAATACTCAAAAGAAACCAAGAGTAGATATTGTTTACTCCTGGTTACTAGACAGTACTCCATTAAAGCACTGAGTGCTGAGTAGGAAGCAACATTGCTTACCCTTGCTTACCAGGTAATAATAAAAGTAAAGGGATATGGCCTGTGCAACGAGCATCATGTATAAATCTATACCCAGACTTGGGAAGGAGAAAGACTGGTGGTTGGATCTCTTTGCGGGGAAGATACACGCCAGCGAAACCAAAAAGACTGATAGTGGCCTTCCTGCAGGAAGCTGAACGCAACAAAATATTGATAGTGGCCAACCAAGTGAGGCAGAATGAAAACAAAACCTCGAGTGTTTTCCACGGACAAAGAGAAGGTCAAAAAAAGAGGGGTAATTGGTATACCCCAATCCCATAACCTAGAATCTTTTAAAAATGCGGTAAGAAACTAAAAGGCCTAGTAAAGCCAGGGCCCAAACGACTTTCATCAAGATGTAAAATCCGGAAACCTGCCAAGGCTGGAGGCCAGCTGGGAGGTGGCAAAAACGTGATAGCTCGAAGGTTTATCAAAACCAAAGGCCAGATAATTTTTGATGGTGAAGCATTTACGGAAACTCGGCTATTCGAAGCCATAACAAAAGGAGAGAAAAGAGAGATGGAAAGGTTGAGGAATTTTGTACATTAAGGAAATTTTCTTATGAAGATAAGCAAGTGAAAGATTTGGAAAGTTACTCCTCATACTTATAGAAAGAGAGATTAACACTTCATTCTTGGACTTTTTGGCAATCAATTATGCCTAGCTTACCAAACGTGCCTTACACTTCGCAAGAACACTCCAACGACCCTTGCGAAGTAGGGGGCTAGTTGTAGGGGTCATAAATGGTCACGATGAAATCAATGTCTAGAAACCACCAAAAATATTTTCTCTCTCTTTTAGAAACAAAGAACATAAGGAAACTATCAAATCAATGGTTCTTATCGCCTAGATCATCTTCTCCTGACCAAACATCAAAACCCCGCGTCCAGTCGACCGTAGGCAGTTACTCCGCGAAGTCTAGTCACCCGCGATCGACTAGACACGAAAAGTATCAAAATCAACACCCGAGACTTCCAAATAACTCCCAAAAGATCTCGAGAGACAAGTTTCGAGGCGATAAACAATCACCGTAAACATCGGATAACCGCATCGCTCTGGATACATGAGCAAGGTCTAGTCGCCCGTGGGCGACTAGACTCATCACGAAGTCATGTTGCCCATGGGCTACTAAAATCTCCACGAAGTCTAGTTTCCCATGGGTGACTAGACACGAACAATGTCTAGTCGCCCATGGGCGACTCGATTCTTGATAAAGTCTAGTCGCCCACGGTTGACTAGACCACTTTCTCTTCATCATCCTCTCCTTTGGATCTTGGCTTCACTGTCTCTCATTTACTCTCGATTGGGATTTCCATTAAAGTTTCACGATAACAATCGTAAAGACATGTTCTTTTCGTAAAAACTTCGTATCGATCCTATAAAACGAGAACGATTAACTCGAACATTGATATTATCTTAAATATACAGTTGCTCTTATCATTTCGTGAAACAATCGTTGTGTAATCGCACGAAGAATGACTTCTCCGAAAGAAATCGTAAAAATAACTTAATCGCAAAACAGTCCAAGAAGGCCCAAAACGCGACAAAGGTCCAGTGACGATTTCGGACGAGAATGGGCCCAACTATGTTGACGATTTACCCGAGTTCCGCGAAAGATAAATAAAAAAGACGATATTGTCAAGTTTAGAGATAAATATGAAAAATCAAGAATATCAGGAATATTCTCGAAAAGGATATACTCATATCATAAAAGGAATATTTCCGCAGAAGGATACACTCGAATCAAGGACAGAAATAGAAAGTTGGCCGACCTACAAAGGCATAAATAAGAGAGGCGAAGGAGAAGGACATAGAAACACAAAAATTTCTACAGAACTTAGCACTTAGAGCAATTAGGTTATTTTTCCGGTTTTCTTAGCGAGTTACGACTCAACTAGGTTTACAAGTCATACGTTGTTAGAACTAGGGAACTCGCCTACAACTCTTGCGGCCAAGGCTTATCACCTGTTGTAACGCTCACACGGAGATTCGGAATAAGATCTTGATTGCTCAATTCTTGTTTCGATTCCTTTTTTCTTTTTACTTCGTTTGTTATTTTGAATTATGATCTCTTGACGTTTGGCTTAGCAGAAATCTTAGACATCAAGGAAAGTTAGGGTTTCTTGGCTTTCCTCCGATTATGAAAATCGACAGTGTTCATCGCCTTGCAGTGGTTCATCATGATTCCAAACAAAAGCATAGGATCTTTCCCCAACCTGACTGACTTGTTCATCGATTAATTTACCTGCAGCAGGCTGACCGCCAAGTCATCATATGATCTCTATGAAATCAGGAAGCGTAAGGCGGAGCCACCCTGAAATTACGTGCATCGCTTCAACCAACAAAAGGTAACAATACCCAATTGCACTATTGCTACCGCAATTTTGGCCTTTAAGAGTGGGCTTCTTGCTAAATGGAGACCTATACAAAGAGCTGACCAAGTATCACTGCAAGACAATATAAGACATGCTTTCTCGGGCCAGGGCGCAGATCAAGTGGGAAGGGGATCTCGCCGCTAGAAAAAAATATCGGGTCATGAGGACTGATAACGCTGCTAGAGATGATAAGCCCTATCAAATACCTCCAAAGGAAGACGGAGCTAGAGGAGCCAAGGCAGGACACAGGCCTCTGGGTAAGCCAGACGGCGACAGATTCTCCACAATAACCACCTGGCCAGACATCTCAAATCTATCGATATCAAAAGGGGAGCTTGTAGGAGTCCTAAAAGAGATGGGAACCAAGTCTGATGGCCCCAAAAAATGAAGTCACCCAATCACCATCATAACCCTAACAAGTGGTGTGACTTCCACGATGACCACGACCAGTCAGAGAACAGAGGATTGCATGTTTTGGAGAGTGGAAGTCAATAAGCTTCTTAAGAAAGAATACTTGAGGAAATTCCTCACAAACAAAGCCAAAGATCTACTGAAAAATAAGGAGGATGGCCTGGCAAAACGCAAAACACTAGACTCTACTCTAAGACGTGACCGAGTAATTAACATCATATTAGAATGATTGGAAGTTAGCGACATCACCTATGTTGCTGCTAAGAAAATCATGAGGGTCGCGAAGAATAGCGAGGGCATCTCAGAGGCCAAACACAAAAATTGTAGATGCGAGGCCATCAGCTTCACGGTTGTAGAAAAGGATAAGGTTTTGGCACCACACCATGACGCCATGGTTGTTTCCTTATCGGTGGCGAATTGTTTGGTAAAGAGGGTACTCATCAACAACGGAAGCTCTACAAATGTACTCTTCATGGGGGCATACACAGACATGGGTCCGACCTAAGAAGCCACCAAGAAGGCCATGCCACTTGTAGCTTTTAGCTGAGAGGTCAAGCAGACCGTTGGAGAAGTAACTCTCCTTGTCTATGTTGGAGGAATAAACCTATCCACCATGTTCTCTGTCGTAGGTTGCCCTTCTTTTTATAACATGATCATGGGAAGACCCTGGATACACAAGATTGGAGCAGTTCCTTCAACCCTGCATCAAGTGCTGAAATTCCCAAAAACTTGGGGAATCAAAGAGATCAAAGGTGATTAAGAAAATTCCCGATCGTGCTATCATAATAACCTAAAATGCAAGACGGCTCCCTTATAGCAACTACGGAAACCACTTCCCGCAAGGCATACAGAGGAGCCAGAAGTGGAACAGTTGGACGAGGTACCTTTAACACCTGGAGAATCGGGAAAAACCTAAAAGTGGGGTCAATGTTACCGAAAGGCATACGCCAGAGGCTGATAGAATTTGTGAGATCCAACTCTGACTGCTTTGTGGATATGCAAGGAATAGACCCATGGGTCATAGTGCACATACTACAAATGGACCCAACATATCCAGCCGTCAAGCAGAAAAGAAGAAAGTTCGCGCCCGAACGAGATGCTATTATCAACAATGAGGTTAAGAAGCTGCTTGCGGTTCGGTTCATCAGAGCCTATAATGTCTAGCAAATGTCGTTGTTGTTCAGAAGAAGAATGGCAAGTAGAGGGTTTGCATAGACTTTACAAGTCTTAACAAATCTTGCCAAAAGGACCCTTTTTCCATCTCTTACATAGATAAGTTGGTAGACGCAACAACAAAACAGCAACTGATGAGTTTCATAGATGCCCTCTTCGGGTACAACCGGATCCTAATGCACCCAGACGATTAAGAGAAGACCTCCTTCATGACTTCGCAAGGGATCTATTTCCACAAGGTAATGCCTTTTGGGATGAAGAGCGCAGGATCCACCTACCAAAGACTGATCAACATGATGTTTGCAGACCAAAGTGGCCCGAAGATGGAAGTTTATATAAATGACATGCTGGTCAAGTCTCTGAAAAAAGAGGATCACATAGCCCACTTGCAACAAGCTCTCTCTACATTAAGGAAGTACAATATGAAACAGAATCCCTCCAAGTGTTCGGGTGGAGTAAGTTCCGGGAAATTTTTGGGGTATATAGTCACATATGAGAAGGATCGAAGCAAACCCAAAGCAGATCAAGGCAATCCACGCGATCCCTTCGCCCAAGACTCCACAAGACGTGCAAAAACTAAACGGAAGGATGGCAACCTTGAGTAGGTTCATATTCTGACTTTTAGATAAGTCTCATGCATTCTTAGAAGCCCTTAAGTTCACCGAGAAATTCATGTGGGACCAAAAGGAAGAGGACGCTCTTCTCAAATTCAAGGACTTTCTGACCACGCCGCCCCTTCTTTTTAAACCCCAAGACGGAGCTGCTCTAGCTAGCAGTCTTGGAGCACGCTGTAAGTGTCGTCATAATCAAGAAAGAGGGAAGCAAGTAGCATCTGGTCTACTATGTTAGTAAATCCCTCCTGGACGTTGTGACTCACTACAGCCACTAAGATAAACTTGCCCTCGCCCTGGTCATGGCGGCTAGGAAATTGCATCCTTACTTCTAGGCTCATCATGTGGTAGTGGTTACCTCATTCCCCATAAGGTTTGTACTCCACAAACAAAAGGTATCTTGAAGGATAGCCAAGTGGTCAGTGAAACTTGGGGAATATGTTTTCATCTTCCGTCTAGTAATAGCAGTAAAGTGGCAAGCCATGGCAGACTTCGTAGCATAATTCTCTCCATCAATGGTACCTGGGCGGAGGAGGAAATCAAAATTGAGCGTGAAAGAAAAGGCTCTGAAGAGTGGACGTTGTGCGTCGATGGGTCGAGCAACATAAGAGAGTCAGGAGTAGGACTTGTGCTCGTGTCCCCAAACGGAGAGATTGCATCAAGGGAAATTAGGTGCAATTTCAAAGCCACTAACAATGAACGTGAGTACAAAGCCTTAATCGCAGGACTTGGTTTGGAAAAAGACTTGGAAATAAAGAACCTACGGGTTTACAATGATTCCCAATTAATTTTAAGCCATACGCGAAACGGTTACAAGACAAAAGATGCCAGTATGACTAAATATTTTTCCATAGCCAGAAAACTCATCAGATCGTTCAAGACATGCAAACTCACACAAATCCACAGGGAGCAAAATTCGTATGTAGACGCCCTGAAAAATTTGGCCTATGCCGTTAAAACCACGGAGCTAGTCAGCATCTCCATCTTGTGCTCCAATGGCCAGCCACCGATGAAGACGCAGTAGGACTCTAGATCTCTCGCATTGAAGAAGAAGAAACCTGGATGAGCCCCATCATGTTCTACTTAGAAGACAATGTCCTCCTAATGTAAGAAGCAGGTGCCGCAGGATCAAGGGGCAAGCATCATGCTACTGCCTGATCGAGGAGAAACTTTATAGGAGATCATTCTCAGGACCCTACATTAAATGCATAAAGCGAGAGGACGCCAATCTAGTCTTCAAGGAATTGCACGAAGGAGAATGTGGATCCCATTCCAGTGGTAAAAGTCTCGTGCTTAGCGCAGGATACTATTGGCCCACCATGGCTAACGACGCCCTGCAGATAGCCAAACATTGCGATAAATGCAAAAGGCACACACAACTGTCTAAGCTACCACCTGAAAACCTTAAGTCTATCAGCTCCCCCTGACCGTTTAAAAAGTGAGGCATGGAAATTGTAGGTAAATTTCCAAAGGCTCCAGACCAACTACAATACCTACTGGTGGTAATGGATTCTTTTTCCAAGTCGGTAGAGGCAGAGGCCCGAGCAAGATCATGGATGTTCAAATCAAGAGGTTTCTATGGAAAAATGTGGTAGCATGAATCGAACTACCTCACGAAATTGTGACAGATAATGGCCCACAGTTCACGAGCAAATACTTCAAGAATTTTTTTTAAGACTGGGGCATAAAGCTATGTTTCGCAACACCCAAACATCCACAGTCCAACAGGCAGGCCGAATCTACCAATAAGAATGTAGTAAGCCTTCAGAAAAAGCGCCCAGATGAAGCGAAAGGCAAGTGGGTCGAAGAGCTCCCGACTACGTTATGGGCCTATCGAACAACCACCAAGATGAAAACAGGGGAACCACCATTCTCCATTGTCTACGGATCAAAGATCGTATCCCCTGCTAAAATAAGTATCCCTACGGCCAGGACAAAATTTCTAACTCCAAAAGAGAACGAAGAGCTAATGGCTTTGTCTCTTGACCATTTGGATGAGAGAAGGGAAGCCGCAAGACTCAGAAACTGGAAGCACCAGCAAGAACTAGCATGTAGCTACAACAAAAAGGTCTGGACACAAACCTTTCAGCAAGGCATGGGTACTACGCCGAGTTTTCGACAATACCATAGATAAAGATGCATGCGAACTCGCGTCTAGCTGCGAAGGTCCATATCAAGTCATAGAAGTAAAAGGGTCAGAGGCATACAAGTTACAAGACAGGTACACAAAAGTATAGCTAAATAGTTAGAATGCGTTACACCGAAAATCTTATTTCTTTTAAAGAGTGCCTCTGGCCCAATGCCCACCTATCATATACGTTTTTGGCTTTTTCTTTTAAATTTCTATTTATTTTTACATCTTTTGGTTATAATCCTATTGCATCTACGGACAGATTTTAATAATAAAACAGTTTTTTTCTTACTAAAAAATCAGTAAAGGCAAAGGGCAAATAAGTTGAATTACTACCTCTCACTGTAAGAATAGTATAAGTAACATTCCCTTATAAAATTAAAGCGAAAAGCTTATCACTCTTCTTAAACAAGGGTGAAATGCTCAAAATAAAGCAAGAGTAGATATTGTTTACTCCTGGTTACTAGACAGTACTCCATTAAAGCACTGAGTGCTGAGTAGGAAGTAACATTGCTTACCCTTGCTTACCAGGTCATAATAAAAGTAAAGGGCTATGGCCTGTGCAAGGAGCATCATGTATAAATCTATACCCAGACTTGGGAAGGAGAAAGACTGGTGGTTGGATCTCTTTGCGAGGAAGATACACGCCAGCGAAACCAAAAAGACTGATAGTGGCTTTCCTGCAGGAAGCCGAACGCAACAAAATATTGATAGTGGCCAACCAAGTGAGGCAGAATGAAAACAAAACCTCGAGTGTTTTCCACGGACAAAGAGAAGGTCAAAAAAAGAGGGGTAATTAGTAAACCCCAATCCCATAACCTAGAATCTCTTAAAAATGCGGCAAGAAACCAAAGGCCTAGTAAAGCAAGGGCCCAAACGACTTTATTCAAGATGTAAAATCCGGAAACCTGCCAAGGCTGGAGGTCAGCTGGGAGGTGGCCAAAACGTGATAGCTCGAAGGTTTATCAAAACCAAAGGCCAAATAATTATGGCAAGGCATAAAGCCAGACGCCAAAAGTAGTAGGCAGCCGACCAGTTAAAAAAATGTTACTCAAAAGGTCCCAGCAAGTGGCTTGCCCAAGCAGATAACAAAATTGGATTAAGAAAAATAGAAGCATTCATAAAAGGCCACAGAGGGCCATAGTACCAGTTATAAAGCCCCGAGGGCACATCAAAGTCAAGACCAAGAAGGCCAAAAATTTTTTTAACAAAGCCCACCAAGGGCAAAACAAAGTCCACGCAGGGACAAACCGTCTAAAGTTCATTAAAAAGAAAATAGAAAACCCCTAAGGGGGAAGCACGAGTCAAATCTTGGTTTGGGAGCAGAAAGTCAAACGGCAAGAGGATCTGCGGAAGGCGATTTCTCAACATTGGCATCCGAGTCCATGGGGGTGACACCATCCTTGGGAGGAAGAATCTCAGGTTCGTCTTCAAAAGTGGGAGTCGGAAGACCTTTCTCTTCTGCCTTCGCTATCATGACATACTTTAGTTCCCGAACTAATCCTCTAAGCGCCAGGAGTCATTCTCCCCCTTGAGCCAATCTTTGACTATCTCCCATCGGCAAACAATCTCTGGTCGCCTTGGCTTTTAAGTCAGCAATTTCCTGCTCCAAGGACACCCTCTCCTTCATCATGGTGAGAACCTTTTCCTCTGCCCTTTGGGTCTGAGATTCGATGCCACAAGTCAATTCCTTCAGCTTCCTCAGCTCCTTGTCCAAATGAACACTCCGATCCATCTCTTGCTTCAGCTTGAGGATGTAGTCTTCCACCACGACCCTGGAAGCAACATCTGTCTCTGTGGCAATTCAGTCTTCGGCATGGTGAAGGAAAGCAGCAAGTTGTAGCCACCCAGATAAGGAAAAGAGTTAGCACATCAAAAAGAAGAAATGCCCATAGCATAGCCAGAAGGAATACCCAGAGCATGTCTTTCTCGGCATGGGAAAGAACCCCCACGTCGTCAGAATTCGGGTAAGAAACAGAGACTGAGGGAAAGACTGAGTCTTTTAGGTGCTGCAGGGCACCGTCAAGATTACCAGAAGAGATAGAGGGAGACCTTGTTGATCCACCCTTTGGCTTCTTGGAGGAGGTGGTTTCTTTCTGGGTCCCCTTCTTCTTGATTCCACTAGATGGAGACTCGAAGATGTCCACAATGTTTGGTGTCTTGCTTCCTGACGCTAACTTGGCCTTTTTGGCTACCTAAGCTCTCTTGAAATCCTCTAACACCTTGGATCATGATCCTGCCATGTTTCCTCCTAAACAAAGCAGTAAAGTTTAGGAAAAAGGGATAGATTATCAAGAACAAGACGGAGAAAGGTGGAGCATACCTCGGATACTACTCTACCTTAGAGCCTCTTCACTTAGCAAGAATGGGATGCTCCTTTCTTCAATTGGGATCTCTAAAGCTTCTTTTAGTCCTTCTCTGCCTTCCTCTACCTTGTCTGTTGGAACCTCTGCAAAAGAACACAAAGGAGAAAAAGTCACATGGTGGAAAAGCCAGGAGAGAATCCGACAGTCATAAAATCAAAATTTTGTGCCCATTGTTTAGATATGGCAGCCCCTTTCTTCTCCTTCTTATCAAGCTCCTTAACTATAGGAGCACCAGCCCTAGGGTCAAGGTAATACCTACCCTCTGTTGCTGTCAAAAATGGTCATCTCGAAATCAACGTCCAAGATCGCATCGCTAATCGGACTTACTCAGAAACACGACCAACAGCTAGACTCACCGCCGTCAAGACTTAACGTCTTCTAGACTTACCTTTGTCTTGACTGGTCATCGTCTAGACTAAACTATCATTCAACAAAGTCTATCCGTCCGCGAACAACTAAATAGCCCGAATGCTAAAATTAACATCCACGGTTTNTTTACGAATAAACTCTTGGAAGACCTCGCATTGTGAACTTCGGAACGATACGAAACCTCCGTGACCTTCGGAGAACTGCGTCATTTTGAAGAAATGTCTAAACGCCGATTGACGCCAAACCTACGAATGAG
>OVAN01009051.1:0-17394 GCA_900406275.1 Anastatica hierochuntica | reverse complement strand
TGCGAGAAACGGTTTTCCACGATAAATCGTAAAAATCACTTAGCCGCAAAAAAGCCTGAAAGGGCCCAAACCGCGATAACGTTCCACTTACGATTTTCGGGTGAGAACCGGCCCACTTGCAATGACGGTTCACCAGGGTTTCGCGAAAATATCAAGCTTTGAGAAGATAAGGAAGGATCTCGAAAAGATATAGGAAAATCAGGGAAAAAGGAATATTTCCGCGAAAAGATATGCACAAATCAGGACGGAAAAGGAAATCGAGCCAGCCAACGAAGGTCTATATAAAGGTTGCGAAGTGAAAGAAAGAGGAGGATTGATAGACAGAACTTTTCGTCACCGCAAAAACACTTAGAAAAAGTAGGGTTCTTACTTCGTTTTCGTTAGCGAGTTGCGTCTCAACTAGGTTACGAGTCTACGTTGTAGTTCTAGGTAATCGTTGCCAACAGTTCTTGTGGCCACGGCTTAACACCTGTTGCACACGCTCCGATCACGAAATTCGAATAAGATCCCTTAACTTTCTTTGTTAACTGTGTCTGTGGAATCGTTCTTCATTTATGTTTTTCGTTTTACTTTAGATTCGTTCTCGTATTCATTCTATATTCGTTCAAGTTAACCTGTTTTACGAATCTCGTTACTTCGTCACTGTTAAATTCACATCGCTTCGCAATATGTTTCGTATTAATCCACTTTCGTTATCAACTCATTTCGTTTCGTAATCTGTTACCTTTTAGTTTCGTATTTCATATTTACCAACTCTTTAACTCACTGCTTGATCTGTTGATCTTTGGCTACAGAGAGTCCGTGAACCACATAACATTGACGGTGAGAATTTCGGTTCCCACAGACAGATTCTCAGCATCAAAAAGATTTTCATGAACGAAGATCTTCTCTCCATTGTATTGAGCTAGAATTTAGTCAAAAGTTGGCATTTTGAGTTAGCTTTCATATGCAAATGGTTTAAAGTCATTTGAAGCTGTGACTGAGAAGTTATAGCCGTTTAAGAAAAGATACGCCAATCTATCTCGAAAAGGAAGTAAGTGGAGCAACATTTGAAGCTGTGATCGGGTGATGGAGTTGCCACCACCGGTCAAGTGCTCATTTTTAGCACACTCCGGTCACAGAGACATTTCTTGGTCAATGACATATTTCAAGTCATAACTTTCGGGCTTAACCAAATTTGATTCCGCAAGAACCGACATAACTAAGGACACCCTAGGAAACTCTATTATTATAAATAAGTTGTTTTTAACTTTTAGGAAGAGAGAGCCATGAATTTTTATAGAGAGTTACAAGCTGTAAAAAGCTTTGGGAGATCTTTTCTTTTGTTCTTCAAGTTTTGAAGTGTTCTTGAGAGAGATTCATTCCATACTTTGTCATAGAGAGAAGATTTCTTTATTCTTGATCAATTTAATAATGTTTTTCTCATTAATTACTTGCTGTTTTTCGTGTTCCATGTGTGAGTTGTTCATTAGTTAGGTTTGTAATCTTCTCAAAGAAGTCATATATTCATGAGATGCTAGTATTTGTTTAGGGATTCATATACTCTTTGTCTCGGTTGATCTTTATGCATGATTACTCTATTAGCGCATCTACTAGTATGTCCATAGGTAGATTTTCATTCCAAAAACATTTTATATTACCTGAACCAAATCTTTGACAAGCTGAGTTCGAGGAGGCTTTGAAAGTAGATCGCCTTGGCTCAGTGAACTTATCGAAACCTGTGTCTATTTAATGCATGCTAATTATTTCAATACCATTTGAAAGTCTAGGTTCTTTGATAATTGGTATAGATCCCGAACCTCAAAAGGGAAGAAGATCTAAATTAGTTTTTTCGAGTTCTAGACGTTTCTTAATTCTAATCCTTAAACAAATCGGTTTTCTCTATGATGCATGATCCTCTACGAATGGCCTATGTGCCTAACACTTTTTTCCATTGATTTACATTATTTTAATAATTTTAGTCATTTTCTTTTACTTTTAAACTCACAAAAAAACTCTTTTATTTTCTATTTTAGCTTAAATTAATCCTGAAATTCGTAGTGTAAGATCTTAGTCCTTGTAGGATCGATAACCTGAAGTATTGCATCTATGCCGTGCACTTGCAGCAGAAGTGTCTTTTTGGATGAAAGTTGACACACTATCAAGTTTTCTGGCACCGTTTCCGGAGACTTGATTCGTTACCTACGAATTTGTCTTTATTGATTTTAGTCTAGAACGTTTTTATTTCAGTTTTTACTTCTTTTTCGTTTTTTTCTTTTCAGTTTTTATGCAAATGAGACCTTCTTCGGACAACCCATCTATAGTCAATCCTCCCATTGACATCTTTAAACGTACCTTAAGAAGACAAAAGAGAGAAAGATTAGATGCTATGGAAAATCCGAACCAAAATCCTACTCACGGACAGGCACATCTTGTGGAAAATCAAATCGTTCTCATTGTACAAGAAGACGTAGCTGCTGGCCATGGACTAGCCATCGCCCCAACTGCCCTTCTTCCACCTCATGCAAACTTACCTGTTGTTGTAGGACTTCAAGGAGTCCAAGGAAACCCACAAGATCCTCTTGGTGTTGCCCTCGTTCCACAAAACCAACCAGGAAGAGGAAACGCACTTGTTCGAGTGGATAACCCACAACAAATTCTACCTGAGAATTTAATTGGATAACAGAAACTTCCACAACTATTTCAAGCCTTGATTAACCAAGGTTTACCTCAGAATAAGCTCCCTTAAGGATGAGCACAACAGAATCAGCCTCACCATCCTCAAACTATTGGAGATTTCGATTCTTCTGATGCATTCTTCTTGGATAGGAATCCAATTCGTCCTCCTCAGCCTCAAATAACTGATTTTGATATTAAACCTTAGATCATATCCTTGGTGAAGCAAAATAAATTCCATGGATTGTACAGAACATCGACTTGACCATATTGACACATTTGAAGAGATATGTAGTACTACGCGTACAAATGGAGTTCTACCAGGCTACTTTAAGTGTAAGCACTTTACGTTCTCACTGAATGATAAGGCTCTTAGACGGATGAAGTCGCTGCCACCACAATCCATCACTACTTGGAACAAATACAAAGGTGAATTTTTGAGCGAATTATACACTAAGCAGAGATTGAGCTCTATTCGAAGCAAAATCTCTGGTTTTCAGCAAGGACCTACAAAATCCTTTTATGAAGCATTAGAAAGGTTCAAGGAGTAGACAAGGGAATTTCCAAACCATGGTTTCTTTGAAGGAAATCTATGGAACATCTTCTACAATGGTATCGACCATAAGTACAAGCTTTCTCTAGACACGGCCATCAATGGGAGCTTTATGACTAAATTTGTGCCTGAAGCCAAGCTTTTGATCGAAAACCTAGCTGCTAGTGATGCCAATAGTGGTCCTATTTATGATAGAAATGTGTGTGGATCAAACCATTTAACAGAAGCCCCATTAATTCAAAGTTAAAGACGATGATTTCTCAACTACTAAAATATAGACAAGGAGTACATGCTGTTGAGACCATTGGAGACGCCAACAAGACTCCAAATATGGAGTATTTAGACCATCTCCAACCTCACTCCATATTTTACTCCAAAATGGAGTGGAAAATGGAGTAATGAACAAACAAAAAAGTGATTACTCCATATATGGAGTAATCACTTTTTTGTTTGTTCATTACTCCATTTTCCACTCCATTTTGGAGTAAAATATGGAGTGGGGTTGGAGATGCCCTTAGAATATGGAATAGAGGAGAATGAGAAATAAGTGAACTAAATTGGTGGAAATTTCGGAAACAAGGGATACAACCAAGGATACCGAAATAACTCAAATATGTCCTACCGAAACAATAATGTAGANTTCCACTCTATTTTGGAGTAAAATATGGAGTGGGGTTGGAGATGCCCTTAGAATATGGAATAGAGGAGAATGAGAAATAAGTGAACTAAATTGGTGGAAATTTCGGAAACAAGGGATACAACCAAGGATACCGAAATAACTCAAATATGTCCTACCGAAACAATAATGTAGAAACCCTCAAGATCAATACTATCCACCTCAAAACGCCCAACAAGGAGCTTCCTATCAGCCTAAGCAACAACCTTTTAACAAAGTAATATACCAAGTGAAGCAACCATTCACTTATCCTCAAGCCAATTGATCGAATCTGCAAGAAATCCAGCTCGAGACAATGCTGAAGCAAATCTCTCAAGAGATGAAACAAAACCACAAGGAGGTTAATGATAGGCTGGAAAACGCCTAAAATTAGCTTATAAAGAAGTATGAAGCCACTTTTACTCATGTCCATAAGCTTGAAGTTCAAATCACTCAAACAAGTGAAACTATCAAGAAACAGGAAAACCTGACAAAATTCTTCTGCAAGGTCGCCAACTTAAGGGAAGCTATTGAGGTAGTGTCTACTGCTAAGACACCTATTCAAGACCTCAATTCTCAAGGGAGATCACCTCTGGATCGTTTATGAAACGAATCTACGAGAACATAAAAGAACAAACTCAAGACTACTCCTTTAGAGAAGATCGAATGCCCAAGAAAGTTCATCATTTCTTGCTTAATAAATAAAGTCAGGATTGATGATTGCTTATGTTATACTGGAGCTAATGTGAATATGATGTCACCAAACATGGCTCTAGACTTAGGGCTCTCAAACTTCCAGCCATCTCGAATCTCTATCAAGTATGCTGATATGTCTACATCCACATAATATGAATTTTTGCCGGATGTTTTGCTTGAAGTAGGAGGATTTCTCATACCTACTAACTTTCAAGTGATCTTTACTAAAAGAGGAAAGATAAGTCTACTGATCCTTGGCTCCCAATTCTTTGTTACTGCTGGAGTAATCTTTGACTTCCCGAACAAAATGAATTGCTTAGCGAGAGTGAACAAGCAAGTCTATTACCCTACTATGAGTTACAAATCCAGACCAAATGAAACTATTTTGGAGGACAACAAGGTCAGTCTAGACTTGATGACGACTGCCAAAATATAGGAGTGTGCCAAAATATTGCAGTCGACCGGTGGCAGGAGCAAAATGGCTCAAAATCAGTTTTTCCAATTTTTGCAAGAAAGCGGATCTATATCGTCTAAGCTATCTTCTGGACCATTCCAAACATTCATTCTACACTAGAGAAGGAATTTAAAGATTGTCAACCAAGCTAAACCCTCATATCAAAATTTTTTAGAACAAAGTGATGATATCATGAAAAACCAAGAAGAACAAGCTTGAGAAATGGCACCATTCTATCATACTAAATACTGAGATATCTCTCGGAGAGCCTTAAACAATACCAAAAGAGGTAAACAAACCCCGAACTTCATTCTTTATTAGCTAAAACTATGTGATAGATGAGATGCTCGAGAGAAAATGAACTTGGAATGGTCAAAATCAAAAGTTATCAAGTTTATTAACAAAAGGAAAAATGGAGATTTCAAGTACCTGCCAAGCAAATTAACTCAAACCATCGAAGATGCCCGAGCAAAGTAACCATTTTGAAAAAAACAACCCTATTAAAATTTTAATTTTTCAAATTTTAATTTTTGGCTAACATTACGTCTTTCCCGGCTAGCCAATGAGCTTTTCTAAGCCAAAAGTGACATTTTCATATAAGAATCAGGTTGACATACTAAAAACTCATCATGTAACCTTAAAGAATCAAGCAACAATGACAAGCTATCCAAACAAGTTCTTAGTCCGACCAAAAAGAAGTTGCAAGAGCTTAAGAACGTCTAAATGGTTGTATCTCACTCCTTTAGGAAAAATCATCCGTCAAAAATGTTAAAAAACATTTTGGTACCAAAAATAACGTCCTGGAACACTAACCGACAGTCCGGAATTCAAAACGACCGATCGAAACGCGGATCAGCCAAGGAAAAACACAACACGGCCGAGAACACATCCCGACCGGCCGCCGAGGAGCTCAGGACTGGTGTGTGCCACACCAGGGCACGCGACCGGTGTCAAGGCTCCTCAACTTGACCATCTGCCTCAACTGGAACTCTTGGACCGATCGGCATGACACCCAAGACCGGAGTTGGCCGAGAAAAGGCATGCGGCCGGTCACACAGCCGTAAGGCCCGTTTGTGTTATTCCACGACCGGTCGACGTGCCCTGGTGTGGCACACGGTTTTGGCTAAAGGACTTAAGCTCACGGTTTTGGCACCTACGGAACCAAGAAGAAGAGTTGTTGGACCAAAATTGGATCCAAATTTCGATTATGGGGCTGTCCTTTCAACCATAAAAGTTCAAGCTTCATTGAAGATTGATTTCCCAATAGTTGATGCTCTAGGATTGACAAAAGATGTCACTTGGTTCTTGGATGCTTTGAAGTTGAGAGCTTTTGTACAGATTTCTTTCCCGGTCTATGAGGATCTTACCAAGGAGTTCCTTAGCACTATTAAGCTCTCATATCCCAAGGAAAAACGAGTTAAGGCTCAAGATGGAGTTCTCACTTTCTCAGCTAGAGGTACCTCTAACTCTTTAACTATTGATAAGTTGTATGAGATTTTGCACTTGGAATGTTTAGATGAAGCCAAGTTCAGCTCGGATCATGCGGCCTACCATTTGGGATCAATTTGCTCATGAGACACTTAGGCATGTGAATTCAAAAGAGGCCAAGATTGGACATCTAGTGGTTCGGTATGTGTATAGACTCATTTCGCAGAGGATCTTATGTAGGACCGAGCAGAGTTCAGTGCTTAGAGATGTGTTTTCATCCTCATCTCTCCTTTTGTTGCTAGTCCTCAGAGAGCCAACTATGGCGCTCTTATTTCTAGGATGATGATTGATGTGAAGCATGAGGCTACTAAGGAGAGTAGAGAGCCTAACTATAGGTCTCATTTTGGAGAGATCATCAATTATATGCTCACTTCTAGAGGAGTAGAATTGAGTGCTGAGACACCTATAGATTGTGTTGGATCTCTCTACACTTGCTAGATCTCGCTATCTTGCGGGATGGTTTCATGGTACTGAGACCTTTGCCTACCAGTTCGTGCCTCTTCACGACACAGAGCCAACTTGCTACATTCTTCGTTGCTTGTAACTTCCATCTTTGCAGGAAGGTCATACTTTTTTCGACCATTTTCTTTCTCAGATTTTTAGGAGATCTCTAGAGTGTCCCATCCTTGGCATGAGGCACTATAATAGAGCCAAGGCGTTTATCGCCAACGCTGTTGCACGAGTAGGAGGCTCACTCCCTGGAGGATGGTTGCTTCAGAATATGTACCACAGACAGAGTCTTTAGAGGATCTTCGAGCTGCTCTAGCTACAGAGAGGAGTTGGAGAGTTCGACTAGAGAGGATAATGAGCAGAGTTGTACCTGTTATGAGACACGTAGTACCAGGAGTATTCGTAGAGAGAGAGAGCTTAGCCAGCAGACGATGGAAAATTAGAGAGTTTCTGTGGTTTTAGACTTTGGACAGGATGCAGCTCATGCCTCAGACACGGCTCAGAGTGACTCTTCAGCCCATGCACGATACACTCCCACACATGATTTGGACGCAGTTGTGACCAGCCACACCCTGGATGATTCACATTCTACAGACTTTTGAGTCTTTATCAAGTGTTGTTGTTCGAGTCATTTTCTTTTCATTTTTATTTTGATTCTTATTTTTATTTTATTGAGTCTACTATTCCCTACTATTGATTGCTTTTGCATTGAGACAATGCAAGGTAAGTCTGGAGGGATCTATTCGTTACTGATGACGTTTTCTTTTTTTCTTATGTACTTTTTTTATTGAGTCATTTTTATGTTTTATTAAGTCAAAAAATGTTGCATTATATGATCTTATATTGCTAGAAAATTGTTTTTGTGCTACCTTTTGAGTTATTCCAACAGAAGTTATTAACTGCATATTTTAATGAATGGAAACCTATAAGTGGATTGATCTACCAGGATGACCATGTCCCGTGGAGATATCGTTTTCTTTTGTGATTGTGGCTCGAATTGGGATGGTTTCTAAGCAAAATGGGAGTACGTGGAAGCTGATCTATGTATTTTGGTGCTACTACATGGAGATGACCGAGAGGACCCCGAGGCAATGTTTCAGAAAACAAATGTTTATTTCTATGTTTTCAATCTTCTTTTTCGTTCTTGGTTTTTCTTTGCATGAGGACAAACAAGAATCTTATTCTGGGAGAGTTGATAACACTATTATTTTACCGTTTTTAGTTGGATTTTTACGTACTTATTTAGCAGGTTTTTAATGCTTTTTTGACCTCTAGAGGTAGTTTTCTCTTATTTGTGATTTTAAGGACCAATCAGGTTAAATAATAAAAAAGAATGGAGAAACATGCTAACTGGACCTCATTTATATTACGAAGAAAGTTTCATTGACGGATCACAAAGACAAAGGTTCAAACACTTGAGTTTTGCATTTTACCAATCTGAACAGATTCTCAGCATCAGAAATATCGTCATGAACGAAGGTCTTCTCTTCATTGGATTTAGTTGGAATTTGGTAAGAAGTTGGAGTTTCGAATAAGCTTTCATATGCTAGTGGTTTAAAGTCATTTGGAGTTGTGACTGAGGAGTTATAGTCGTTTAAACAAAGATACGTCAATCTGTCTTGGAAAAGAAGCAAGTCGAGTAACATTTGAAGCTGTGACCGGGTGATGTAGTTGCCACCACTGGACAAGTGCTCATTTTTGGCACACTCCAGTCACAAAGACATTCCATGGTCAAAGAAAGATTTCAAGTCATAAATTTCGGTTCACTTAACCGAATTTTGATTCCGCAAGAACCGACATAACCGAGGACGCCCTAGAGACCCTATTATTATAAATAAGTTTTTTTAGCCTTTATAAAGAGAGAGCCACAAATTGTTATAGAGAGTTACAAGCCGTCAAAAGCTTTGTGAGATGTTTTCTTTTGTTCTTCAAGTTTCAAAGTGTTCTTGAGAGATCCATTCCATACTTTGTCATAGAGAAGATTTTTTTACTCTTTATCTATTTAATAATGTTTTCTCATTGATTTCTTGTTGTTTTTCATGCTCCATGTCTGAGTAGTTCAGTAGTTAGGTTTTGTAGGCTTGTCAAAGAGGTCATGTATTCATGAGATACTAGTATTTGTTTAGGGATTCATATAGTCTTTGTCTCGGTTGATCTTTATGCATGATTACTCTATTCGTGCATCTAGTAGTATGTCCATAGTTAGATTTTCATTCCAAAAACTTGTTAAATCACCTGAACCAAATCTTTGACAAGCTGAGTTTGAGGAGGCTTCGAAAGTAGATCGCCTTGGCTCAGTGATCTTATTGAAACCTATGTCTATTTAATGCATGCTAATTATTTTAATACCATTTGAAAGTCTAGGTTCTTTGATAATTGGTATAAAATCCCAAACCTCAAAAGTGGAGAGGATCTGAATTAGTGTTTTCGAGTTCTAGACGTTTCTTAATTCTGATCCTTAAACAAATTGGTTTTCTCTATGATGTCTGATTTTTACGAATGTCCTAAATGCCTAACGCTTTTTACATTGATTTACATCCTATTAATCTTTTTTAGTCGTTGTATTTTACTTTTAAACTGACCAAAAACTCTTTTATTTTCTGTTTTAGCTTAAATTAATCATGAAATTCGTAGTGTAAGATCTTAGTCCTCTTGAGATCGATAACCTTAAGTACTACATATACGTTATGCACTTGCAGCAGTAGTGTCTTTTTAGGTGAAACTTGACACGCTATCACTAGACACACTACCATTGCCCAAGTCCAATCGGCATCGTGTAGTTGTGCTTCAAAATCTGATTTAGAAAGTAATAGAAGGGGCTTAGATGTTCCCGAGTTCAGTGTAGACATATTATTGTTGAGAAGAGCATCAATTTTTAGTGGAAGTTCAGTAGAAGGGAGCGACGTAATGGTTTTTCTCTGATATGCGAAGCTATATGTGTTGAGCTTCTCGTGGTGAGTAGTATCCTTCTCATATTACCACGATCATCCAAGAAGAAGATGGCACGCATCCATAGGAATGATGTCGCAGCACACTCTATCCTTATAAATGGCAAAACAGAATGAAACCCAAACTTGTGTTAGGAATTGTAATTTCTATTCTTTTACTAAGCCATGCAAGTTTGTAGAGAGAAATGTGCTTTGTAGTTTTGAGTTCGAGTTTTTTGGGATGCCTCTGTGGATAAGACATTAGTACAACTACCTAAATCGATAATTATCTTACAAATTTTTGCCATTGATATTACATGTTGAACGAAATACCATTTTTTTAGCCATGACTCATTACCTATTAGTGGGAGAAGATAATTCCTTAGGAAGACTAGGTTGTAAAGATCACTATCTCATGCGATCTGCTCATTTTCCATCTCCTGTAATGTATCAGAATTTTATTCATCAAATCTGGGTTCTTCATCGAAATTGATATCCTGCATAAACAAGCTTTTGCGGTTTTGATTGGGCCAAGCAGTTTGGAGATGGCTAGATTTGCCACCGGAAAAACAACATAGAGAGCATTAGGCGAGATGGTCGAGACAACTGCAGAGCATCTGATGAAGAGTCGTTGGACCCTATTTTTGCCAGCGCTGGTCGTTATGTTGAGGCCTCAAAAAATTGTTTTTAATTGTACTAGAAAATTATGGCCGATTCCGCGTAACAAGCCAAGAACCACGAAGTTGAATATCAAGAGCCAAAGCTCTCTGATGCGCTATTGACACCGTTAGTGGATTAAATTGTTGGAAGGCAATCTACAATTGGTACCGTAAGCCACCAATAAATTATGAAACAATTTGGTCTTCTATTTCCATGAGGCTTGATCGGACCACCATATGGAAGAATTTAGTGGCATATTCGTCAATGGTTCGAGATCATTGACGGAGAGCTTGCAGTTTATTATAGAAGGCACACTCGTAATTGTGGGGAAGAAAAGCTTGTCGCGTGTGCTTCTTGAGATGTTCGCAGGTAGTAATTCTCGGCTTCCCTAAACGTTTACATGACCTTTTGACTTTTCCCACCAGACCATAGTTCTTTTTTTATAATCGTGATGCTATCAAGGAAACACATTGATCCATAGGAACCCTTAAAATAAAGAATTCCTTCCACAACACTTAGCCAATCCAAAAAATCCTCGGTGCTGAGAGTTCCTGGAAGTTTTGGGATATTAATCCTGAAACCAGAATCCCCTCGTGGAGCTTCAATGCATCTTTCATCAGGTCGTGCGTTTCGCTCGAAGGTAGGTTATTATAGCGGTTGATCCTCGACAAAGAGATTCTCGATGATAGGATCTTCATTTGAGTCTAATTCTAGTTGAGTTAGAGCATCTCCATTGGAGAAACCCTCCAAAATCCTCCAAAAGTTCTTAAAAATTTTGTTTGTCAGATTTTTTTTTAAAAAAAAAAAATTAAATTCTGACCAATCGCGGGCCGCCACGTGTCGTGGGGCCCGCGTAAACAGTGTAAGAGTTGGCTCTTATTTAGTAGTTTTAAGAGCCAACTCTTAAGTGGGGCCCACGTTTTTAGTGCTAAGAACCTTCCAAAGTTTCTCCAATGGAGATGGTCTTAATAGCCCACTTAGAAGAGGTTTGTGGATTCAAAACCGAAATAGCAGTTCTCATATCATAAAAGGCCTCCCTCGCAGAGCTGGGCGTCGGGGAGCTGGATTTGTAATCGACTCTATAGCTTCTTCAATAAATGCTAGTTCTCCACCATCCCACCCAAAAACCACTTGGAGCCTCTTGAAGCAATATGAATTCTTGGTGTAACCGCAATTGAGTAAATATCCACCGTGGTTGGGTTGCGACCCTGCCTCTTGTCTTCTTACTAGGATGAATAAAGGCGGGCGCCGAAAATGAAGCAGCCCAGCATGAACTGCATATTTTAAGTTCTTAGACCAGTCCCTATTAGCTTAGCTACTTGCCTCAGGTATTCCCACAACAGCGGATAAAAGTGGATGGTAGCATCGTTAAGACCTCCTAGATAACTAGCCTTGTTTTGGAAGCCCATTTGAAATGACAAAATTCTTCGTTTAATTGAAAGAGCTAAACTCCTATGATTTCTCAAGGTAAGAAAGCTCTGAAATCATGCACAGATGATATAGCTCAATCAGCTAAATCGAAGTCAAGCAAGTTACAAGGTTAGTCAGCGAATCAGACTTCCTAAGCTTCTAGTCCCTAGTCGGAAGGATAGAGTCTGGGAAGAGTTAGCTTTCACCTTTCCGAGTTCTTCTGCAAGGGCAACCTACGGCAGGAGATGCTAGCTTCAGGTTGTGATTCGTTGAGAATCTAGACAATATCCGATGACAAGGAATTAGAGTATAAAAGCTCTTTGCTAATCAATAAAAGTCGTATCTACAATGGGGAATAACTGCAGCTATATGTACCAAAAGAAAGCACAAGATCCAATTAGGAATATGAAGACTTACCTTAAGAAAGATGAAACTAATAAAACAAATCCTAAGTTAAGTAAAACTCTATGAAAATCCATATATATTGAAAAGGGAAGTGTCCCTGCATCAAGAACCCATCAAATCACGCAAAGTCTTCTCATCGTGCTGGTATAAGAGCTATAATATAAGCACATGAATCTGGTTTGTCGAGCATGCATTATGAAAAGAAAATTATTAGAATAGTGATACCCGATTTATAAAAGCGACCAATGATTAGTAAAGAGTTCAATCACATAGATTCTATATATATATATATATATATATACTCATTCAGATTCATACATACCATGTAACAAATACTAAGAACTATATGTAGTAAAGAGCATCAATTAGGAGATTGTGTAGCCCATAGCTTCGTTCCATAAGCTGTCAATCACCTCTGTCACACAGTTGAGATTGTCTAACAATACGTATATAGAAGGAAGTCTGCCGCATACAAAACCTGTACCAAAGATCAAAACAACATTATCATGCTTCAGTGACACGGCCTGCATACAAATAATGCAGGAAAACATACTCCATAGTCCAATTAAATCACTTTTACTTGCGAGATAAAATAACTAATAGAATCATTGCAGGATTTAATACACCTTAAAACATGATTTTTCTTATTGGTTAATACACATAAGGGCATACCAATAACGTAGTAGCCTTTCTGTCATTCCCGTGTACTGTACTTCTCTCCTTGAATAGACAATGAATGTTTTTTGGGCTATAAGTGGATCAGAAACAATACTAACCTTGCACCATTATTTACATCCTCAGTATGCCTTTTATACAAGTACAAACCTTCCAATTGAATACAAGTACATCAATGTACAATTAAAACAACATAAAAGAATTCATCATTCATTACCATGAGATTTCCATATTTAATTTTACAGTAAGCAGAATAAACCGGAAATTTCCATGGAAGCTTACTTAAGTTTAGACATTCTTGGTCCAAGTCTGAAATGATTTACACCATTATAACAATAAATAATACAGGGAGAAGATTACTAACTTAGCTAATGAACATCTTGCCATTGATTCCAAATTCCGGTGGAATATTGACTTGCATCAAACGGCCATGGAGGTTTCTATTGGTCTCACCCTTGCAAAGCTCTCTTCATACACCTTCAGACTCGTCACCACTGTGCCACTTATAAAACTTGTGCATTAAATGTTAAATGTTCAAAAATTCGAAAAAGTTGACCGTTCTGTGAGGCGATTTTTTTGTATGCAAAGATGACTCCTTCGACACACTCGTCATCGACGCCGAAACCGCTAATCGTCGTCATAACCAGACCCTCTCCACCTTAATGATTCAAAAATCACCATCCCTAAAAAACCCAATCACCAAAAATGTACTAATGGGGTAATAATTTTCACGAGGAGCTGAGAAATCTAGCTCCAGGCGCTGGTTTGTTCCACGAGAGTACTCATGGGGTAATCATTTTCACCTAAAATGAGTATCACTCGGCTGCAAACGGACAACGTTGTGGTAATATAAAGGGTATCGATCCACTAGAGACTAAGCATGCACTACAATTTATCATGATTCGAATTAAACTTAAACAAGATATGATTTTGGTTTCTTGGATTAGTGAACTTAAGGAAACAACAAGTAAACATGAAATACTAAATAAAACGAAGGTAATTGAAAGGGTTTTATACAAAAAAAAACCTCCATTGTAACACTTTTTTTGCAATTTTACCCTTCACCTACCTAAACTGCAGATCAATCCATCAAGTATAATTTAATCTGCAATACAACCCTTTTATATTTCAGTTCAACAACTAATAATCCTAATATCAAAATCAAGTAGCAATTAAAACTCAGTTCCACGTTGGATTTTTGAATCCAATCGACAATTATAAGAAATCTAAGAAATATAATAACGAAACAGAGGGTTATATTGCAGGTTAAATTTAACTTGGTGGATTGATATGTTGTTTCGGCATATGGAGGGTAAATTTGCAACAAAAAGAGAAGTTACAATGTAGGGTATTTTTTTGCAAAAAACCTTAATTCAAATGATTTAAAATGCTAGAAGTAGATAAATCTTACAGAACCATGATAACAAATATCGATTTTCTGGGAAACATTAAACATTGTTCTAGAATTCAAATCACAAATGTAAATTCTCTCCACTTTTGAGGTTTGAGATTATATGTTTAAAACCAAGGGAATCAACTTCCACACGATCATTACATAAGATAAACATGCATTAACTCGTTTAAGATTCAATTGTTCACAAATTAATACTGGTTTGACGATCATACTAATTCAAGTGATTAAT
This sequence comes from Anastatica hierochuntica, assembly GCA_900406275.1. NCBI lineage: Eukaryota > Viridiplantae > Streptophyta > Magnoliopsida > Brassicales > Brassicaceae > Anastatica > Anastatica hierochuntica. The sequence goes on along the minus strand of OVAN01009051.1, from coordinate 2,723 downwards.
CAAGCTTTTGGAATGTAAATCTACCTAAGAACAATAGCTAGGTAATCAAGTTAGCCAACAACGTTAAGATCAAGAAAAGATGAAGAACTAAACGATTTTCCCTACATCAACTCGATGAACCTATGAAACCATGAATCGTTTAATACTCTACAACCTAACAAACGAATACTCACACATTGACAAAGGTGGAAGACAATCAAAATCAAAGGAGCACATCTCAAATAATATTAGAAACTATATGATTTTTGAGAACTTCTCTATATAGATATGAGAGTAGCAATCTATCTCTCAAAGACAAAGCTTGAGATCGAGATCTCCAATAGAGTTTGGGACGATTTGCCTCTGATTCTAATCTATTTTTCGTGCTATCTAGGGTGGTTCACAAAAGGCAAAAAACATGTATTTATAGAGTTAAGTCATGAAAAGTCTGTTTAGGTTAGGTTGGGTTCGAATGGGGTTTCTGATGTATTCGTATTTTATAGGATTTTACTGTGGTTTTATTCTAGATATATGGTATTGTAGAATATATTTGGTTCTCTTTGGAGCAGTTTTATGTTCTTTAGTGCTTTTACAGGTAATAATATTGATTGTGCGAAAAGATCACATTTTGGACAAGTTTCAAGCATCGAAGGAAGCGTTATTGAAGAATTGAAACATCCTGACAAAATGATAGGGATCGATTGATTCCTGTCCAGGATCGATCGATCCTTTTCACGACACAAACCAAGTTTTTAGAACCAAACCGAGATTTCGAGAACCAATTTCATCAGTAATACATAAACTCATGTTCTATCTTTCATTATGTAATTTTTATGAGTTTTTTACAAGAGAGAGAGAGCTTTGTAACCTAAGGGAGACAAATTTAAACTTGTACTTCGTTTCAGAGAAGATTTCTGAACCCTTTTACTCTTTTGATTTCTTCTGTGATTGTTCATTGATTATGAGTGAGTAGTCTTCTAGTTGGGTTTAGGGTTTCTCCTAGGGGATTTCATGAATCTGTGATTGTTAGATCGGGGAATTATTAATTGATTTTCATTTATCTTTGTGTTTAATGCTTGAATTGGCTTGATCATCTCGTTCATAAACTTAGGATATTTTATGCACCAAAAGTGTTCGATGAAATTCTTGAAAGGAAGATAAGTGAGCAAATTGTATTACACCAACAAAAGTTGATGTGTAAGAAATTTACGAACAAATCAATCCCGTTTAGAATGCATGTTTAGGATTCAAAACTCAACGGAAGTTAGCGTATAAGATCTTTAAACATAGGTAGTTGATGTTACGGAAGTAGGTTGACTATAATTTTGTGAATTGAGTTCAAGATGGTTTTTAAATTTTTTTTTGATAACAAACGTACAATTCTGATGAAATGGTTTCCCTGAGAACACCCAATGCCCAATGTTTTTCTCTGATTGATTTACACTTGCGTGTTTTGTTGCTTTATCTCTTCCTTTAGAATTTTAACATCATCATTCAACTCTTCTTTTTCGCTTTAACCCACGTTTGATCTGAAATTGTTTCGTGCAACCTTTGGTCTCTGTAGATTTGATCCCGAACGACTACAATGTAGACATCTGTACGATTGTAGTGTTTTCTCGGGCGAAAACCTAAACTATCAAGTTTGCTGGCACCATTGTCGGGGACCAATAGGTCGTCTTAGAACTTAGGATCATTACGTGTCTAAGGCATTTATTTTACTTTGTTTAATCTTTTCCTTTTCTTCTTGGTTTTTGTGCTTTCAGGTGCATGAACAGACCTCATACAAGGAGCCAGGGAAAAGCGAATCTTCTTGAATTTGAGCAAGAACTTAGATGTCTAGAGAGGTAGAAGAAGAAGGAGAAACTACTTGAGAGTATTCCAGAGTCTGAGTTTGAAGACATCATGGGTGACAACATGGAGAACCTTCAGATCCGAAACAATCTTCTCTTCCCTAGAGCTCTTCCAGGAATTGATCCACCTGCTGAAGGTGGCGCTAATGATGGTGATCAGTAAATCGCCCACCAAAAGGTTGCAGCTGCGGGGCAACACATTGCAAATTAACCTCAACAGAGGGTGTCTTTTGCGCAATATGACACTCTTGAGGCTTTCTATGCGAATCGTGATGGGATTCGTCCGCCTTCTATTGAAAGGAGAAACTTTGAGATCAAGACTAGTCTTATCAATTTGGTGCAGCAAAATCAATTTCATGGGTTACCATTTGAGAACCCTATGCACCATTTGTATAAGTTTGAAGCAATCTGCAATACCATTCAACACAATGGGGGTACCTGCTAAAGCTTTGAAATGCAGGTTATTCATCTTCTCGTTGAATGACAAGGCTATGAGATGGTACAATGGTTTGGAGCCGAATTCTTTGACTACATGGGAGACACCAAGGCAGCCTTTTTGGGTCATTTCTTGACGAAGTCTCGATCTATGTCTCTCAGCAACAAGATCGTTGGATTTCAACAATTGGGTACAGAGAGCTTCCATGCGGCCTAAAATAGATTGAAGGAGTGATTGTCCACATCATGGTTTCACATATTGGAATCTCCTTAACATTTTCTACAATGGAGTTAAGGAGAATTATTAGAATTCCATGGACAATGCGAGCAATGGTGACTTTATGACAAATGTTGGTGTCAACGCATCTCTAATCGGACTTACTCGGAAACACGACCAACGTGTAGACACACCGCCGTCTAGACTTAACGTCTTCTAGACTTACTGTCGTCTAGACTTAT
>OVAN01009050.1:0-17395 GCA_900406275.1 Anastatica hierochuntica | reverse complement strand
AAACTAGATTTTCATTTTTTTTTGAATTTTTCTCAAAATCAGTGGGTTAACGCCTACGAAAATATATAATTTTTTTGGTAAATGCTTTATATACTGAAGTTTATATACTAAAAGTTGTTCTCTAAGGAATCAAATAAATTTAACAAAAAGAAAAGAAAACAAAAAAAATTGAGTTTAAATTATATTTGTTTTAACAAACAAATGTTAGTTATAATATTTGGTTTTACCATTTCTAAAAAATGAAAACAACTAAAAAATACAATAGTTCAATTTAGCTATTGTATTTGAATAAATTGATGTGTATTGGTTTTTTAATTTTTTTTTTAAATGAACATTTTATTCGATGGTCACGATGAAATAAATAAAATGAAATAGATTAACTAGTTGGCTAAAGTTTTCAAATTAATTTTGAATATAATTTTTAATTTTTTTGGCTAATTAAAATCTCATATTTTATGCATAATTTTTTTATACGAAAAAAATAAGTGATCCAAATAATCCAAAAAGACTTAACAACGAGCTGATGATAATCTTGAATGATGGACACAATTTAGAAAAGAACATGAGTTACTAATAATCGTTAAAAGAATATATTACATGAAGAGATTAACGAGCATATAAGCTAGACAAAACCTTGAAAATTCATGTTCCCACTAAAAATAATACTAAAACATAAATCTTTGTAAAAATGATAATAAATAAGTTTAAAAAAAAAATCTCGCGCGTAGCACGGACATTCATCTAGTATATAAATAAAAAGATTAATACAATAGACACTATAATAAATCACAAATCCAATAAAACTCTCCTAAAATCAAATGAGAATTTGAAACAAACAAAAAAAAGAAAAGAGTTTCTTAGTTATGTTGTGTGTGAAGAAGAGTGAAGAGAAGATCAGAAGGAAAGTTCAAGATGAGAAGAAGGATTTGATTGATGTTCAAGTCCTTTCCTTGACTTTTGCCAAAGTTGTGACTCTATGTTTAGCTTCCTTAGCTCCATCAAGCCTCTTTCAACTACATTTCACACCGCGAGATTGATGTGAGAAACAAAAAACTAGTTGATAGTTAGAGAGTAGTATAAGAAGATTGTACCATCAACAGCATCTTGTGATGTGGCTGATCTAGTCCCTTGGTTAATCCAATACTCGAGACGCTCATCAGCTAGATCAGATTCAATCTCATGATTCTTAGCTCTTCTCCAAAAGTATGTAAGCCAAGCCTATATGTAAGCCACAATGAGATGGTTTCACATTACAACAATAGTGAAGTAATGTGTTTTGTTTTTCACCTGTTTAAAACTCACATCTTCAACTTCCTCCTCACTTAACTCTACAAAAACCGAAATGAAGAGAGATCACTTAAAGGCGAAATCTCGTGGTTTATGAATGATCTTGACTAGGTTCTGACTTACCAAAGGCTTCAAATTGTCCATCCATTGGTAGTTTCACTTCATCTATCAATCAGTATGAAAGACAAATATATGATTAGGAAAAGTTGAATAGTGCTAACATTAAGCTTAGTAGATCTTTGGTTATAACCTGAAACAAGAAACTTCGATGACGAGTTTCGTCTATTTTGAGCCAAGACAAATGCAACTGCCTCTTGAACCTTAAGACATTAGCATATAAAGTAACAAGAGATCTTAGATAACAATAAGAATGTGTAATAATGTAATGTTACTTCTTTGTTTTACTTCACCTTAAGTGAAGCTAGTTCGCGCAAACCTTTCTCAACCCATATCATGCTTTCGACATTTCCTTCTCCCGAAACTTCTTGTAGATTTTGCAATGATTTTTCTCTTTCTCCATAAGTATTTTTAGCTGCTTGAAGCAGAGATCAGAGAGGGTAAAGAACAAGTGTTATCAGAAAAATCATTTCTAAGTTTGAGACGAAACATTTACATCGCGAAACACTGTCTCTAGCTTTTTGTCCTGCAGACAGAACAATCTCTAGTGGAAGAGGAGCAAATGATGACCAATATTCATGTTTTGCTCCAGCAATATCTGCTTGAATCCCTGTCATTTTATTGATAATGTTCAATAGAATCATTGTGAAAGAATCTGTTTTTTTCGATCTTATTAGTTTAGTGCTCATTGTTTTCAAACATTATGTTATGTGAAGGAGCAAAAAGACTAACCATGTCTTACACATAAGCCCCAATAACGCGAAAGCCAACACCTCTTGAGAACAACTTCTTCCTAAGGCAAAAGAGCTTATAGATGAGAAGCTACCGAATTTGGAAACAACAAAGTAAGAACATTACCATCTCTTCTTGAGTCAATATTAATCTCTTGGTCATAGTCTTAAGAGAGTTAAGCTCTGTTTCAACTTCATGAAGTTGTTCCAAAGAAGATGCTGCCTCCTCTCTAGCAATCTAAAACCAATAAATCGTTTAGTATCGCCTTATGAACGAGAAAAGACTTAAAACATGAAGTACCTCTGCTTCTGTGTGAAGAGCAGAAACATCTTGTCTCCTTCCTCCAGGAGTTTGTGATGCTACTCTCAAAGCAGCCTAACAACAAATGATTAGTTTGTAAACAAAAATTTTCAAATACTTAATAGTAATGTAACAAAGTCACATAGACACTAACCTCTCTTTGTTGCAGAGCTGCCTCTTTTCTAAATCAAGAAACACATTAACAGAATTAGAAATTTTGCAAAAAAGTCTCATCCAAAAGTTGCAATAGTACTAAAGCTTGCCTGCTTAAAAGCCGCGCGTCCATAGTAACACCTTCTCCAAGGATCTCAACCTAACAAATAAGCGGATTCGAAGTTTAAAACACAGAGAAATGGAGACAATATAAACAACTTCTAAATGCTTACTTGTTTCTCGAGTTGCTTAGCTCTTGCATCTGCTTCTTCGCATTTATCTTCTGCAAGTCGAAGCTGGGAACGCATAAATTAGGATATGATGCCAAAACCATAAGATCATTCTTGAAAAAAAAAACCGATAAAACAATTCTTGAAAACAAACATTATCACCTTCTCCAACAAACTTTCATTTTCTTCTTGTAACATATCAACTTCATCTTGTAAAGCTGAAGTAGAACGTTGACTTCCTAACTCTCTTAAGTTCCCTGAGCTTCCCATATCTATAGAGAATCTACTAATAGAGACAGAGAAACCAAACCGAATCTAAGAACACACTTCAAATAACCGAAATGGCTAAGTGAAGTTACCTTTTATCTTTTCGAAGATTAGTTGGTGTTTCGGATTGAAATGCAGGGGTTACTGGTTTAAGTGTTATAGGTACTGAAGATGGCATTAAAGGTACAGTTCGTATTTGTCGACCACTGAACGATAATCGAGCAGACGGTGGTTGTTGATCCATTTGAGATTGAGATGATTTGTTAGAAGAAATAACAGAACGAAAAGACGGTGATTGCTCCACTTGGTTTGTTGAAGGAGCAGATGTTTCTAAAGAATCTCCGGTTTGAGGTTGTTGTTCCTTAGTACGAATCGACTAAATTTAAACCAAAGTTTCATAAGATGTAATAGCAGTAGTAATAATTCAGACGATCAAAAAGAAAACGAAACTAAATTGTTTACCAAAGGAGTGCGAGGTCTCATTGATTTTCCTCCTGCTAGTCCTATACTCGGCATCACACTAGTATACGGGTCGTCACTATCAGCATCAGTACTATCTCCGTTTGATGATGGTTGAGTCATTGGTTGCGGATGTCTCAATGGAGGGTTTCTAGTCTTTAGTACAATGAAAATGAAATGTACTAACAAATGAGATAACAAAATCGGATTTCGATTTTGTTGTGTATTAACAAAATTATCGTGTTTACCAAAGGAGAACGTGACCGTGCTGCTCTTCCACCAGCAAGTCCAACACTTGGAATACCACCACTTGTATAAAGATTTAAACTTTGATCATCGTCTTCGTTTTCTTCATCGGTTGAATGATTAACTCCCATCATCGGTCGCCCTTTGTCTTTGTTCTGTTCGGTTTGTAAGTTTATATCTAAACGTTTGAATCGGAAAAAAGAAGCAACAAGTAGAGTTTCAATACCATAGAAGACTGTGATCGCATCGCCCTCCCACTTCCAAGTCCAATACTTGGTCTACCGATTGTATAATCAACCGAAACAATATCATCATCACCGTCTTCGTCTTTCTTACTTTCTTGATTCGTTGGTTGTATTCGTCGTTGAGGCGCAATTTTAGTCTGCACCACGAAATGAAATTTAGCAAAATGAAAGTTTAAAACGGAAGTTAAAAACTAGAACTTTCACCATCATAGGAGACTTTGGTCTTATTCCTCTTGCACCAGAAAGTCCGATACTCGGTCTACCTCTCGATAAATCCACCGAAAAATCGTCGTCATCGTCATCTTCGTTGTCCTCATTAGCAAACTGAGGAGTCGACATTTGTGGACGTCTAACTATAGGGTTCTTAATCTATCAAAAACAAAAGTTCGTTACTTTCGATTGCAATAGTACAGAAACGTAATGTAACAACCAGTCCCGCAAAACCCGCCGGCTGGCCCTACAGAGCATCGACCCAACCCTTCACCTCTGACAAACCAACCAGGCAGGTAGGTTGTTGGTGTGTTTGGCGTTCTTCGAACCCAAAACTTCACCCTTTAACGACCCTGCCACGTGACAAGTTGTCGGCGGATCCCGCGTGACGGGTTGTTACAAATAAGTAAGTGTTTGTTTCGAGTTTCAGAATTTACCAATGGAGAGCGAGAAGGATGAGATCTTCCGGCAGCGAGTCCAATACTCCCTGTTCCGGTAGGAGCGTTATAATCAAAGGAAAGATCTTCGTCGCTGTCTTCATCATCTCCGATTTGGTTAGACATAACAGCCGCAAGTCTTTGTGCGGCTGCTTTTGTCTGAGCTTTCTTCGCGTTCGATGATGCTCCACCGCCCGCATTTGATCCTGATCGTGTGTGCCGATGCATCAGAGGAGAAGCCATCATCGGAGACGATGGATCGGTACTTTTGTTCCTCGCGTGAACCGGTCTCGTGTTCCTCATCAGAAACTACAATAAAAACAGAGATTCATCAGAATCACATCATCAATGGAGATTAAAAATCAAAAAACAGAGGTATGATTCTTCGAGATTAACCGTTTAAGAGAAGAAGAAGAAAAGATCATATCAAAAAAACGAAACTTAGATTCGATCGAAAGAGAAAATTCGCCATTAATGGAAGATAAAAATTTTCTTGAAACGATCCGTTTGTTAAGGCAGAAATGGCGGGAGACTTTTAACGGTCGGATTTAAAAGTAGTTTCTTTTTTTCTTAACTATTTATACTTTGCTCCCCAAAATGTTATTATATTTACTGATGAGACCTTTTCTTTATTTTATTTATATTTTTAACTCCAATATTCTATTATATTATCAAAACTACACTATCTCAGTGTGTAGATTTGGTCGCCGGAAAAAGAGAGAGAGATTTACGATCACACGTTTTCTCGGTGTTAGAACTCAGAAACATCAACGAATCTTGAAATCGTTTCATTTTCTACTTCTTGAGCTAGCTTTATTTGGTTTCTGATTCGTATAATTTGAGGCAAATGCGAGTTCTCGGCGAGGTCGGATACGGCGGAGGCGGCGGCGGTGGGTCGGGAAGTGTCATGGGTTTGTTCATAACACGGTTCTTGTTTTATCATCTGTTCTGTTCGTCGTCTACTTAGCATACGAAGCGAAGAAGAGCTTGTCTTTGGCTTGTTAGCTTGCTTAATCTTGCTTGGTGTTGCCTTCAGGTTTGTCTTTTTTTTCTTGAAAGATGAAAACTTTAGGTTGAAGAAGATGAAAAATACAAACTTGTCAATTCCTATAAGATGGTTCTGAAGCTTCTGGATTGTTGGTTTTAGACTCTTGCTCATTTTGCTTACTCTTTGATTTAGTGTCTAGTAATCACTCTGTTCTCAAATTTTACTTATCTTGTGTGTGTTTTAGTTATGGGAATGTACTCCTGGGAAGGAAGTAGTTTGGAACTTGTTAACTTTGTTCACAACATCTGGAATGTTGTAGCTTGGTGGCTTTTCTCTTCCAAGGAAACTACGCTAATGGTTCTGAAGCATTAACGCGGACTTTTCTTATATCGGGGCTTGTTATAGGTCTTGATTTGCTTCTCAAGGTGATAACACTGTGTTTGTAGCTGTTAGATGTTAATGCTTTATCTACTCATATCCTTCGGGGTTTCGTTCTTTCCTTTCAGGCAGTTTATCTCTTTGGATTTGGTATACCGTTGTTTATCGACAATGATGAGCATATACAGAAATTCAAATGGGTTTTATGGGTTATCCATAAGCTCTTGCTCGCGGGTAGTTATTCAGTATCTTCTATTTACTCACCGCATGTTTCTTTTTTTCCGGTTTTACAGCAAGACCTGCATTCTACAAGTACATAACTGTCATGCTTGCCTTAGATAGACTCTCCCTATTAGCTTGTGCTCTTAGAGCAAACGGTGCTCGTTTTGGATTATGGTAAACCATTATCTTAGTAGCCTCACAATCAAAAGACTAACATCATTTGGTCACATTTCGCCTGTTTCTTAACGCAAGAAAATGAAATTTGAAATGCTTGCAGGTTGTACGGGATCACGAGTGTTTGCTACCACGCATTCTATCTTCCTCTTCTGTATGTTACTTTTCTTGCAGACTTTCTCCAGGCAAATCCTTCATCTCAATCTCTATCTCTCAACATAACCACCGTGACCAAAACACCCGTTAGCCGTCTTAAAGCTGTATGATCACATGTTTTTGGTGCGGTGTTTGCTGCAGGAGAAAGATTTGAACTTGGAGAATGTCTACTATTCAGAGATGAAAGATGCTGGATTCTTCGACGCCAAAGTGAATAGAATTCCTTATGATTCAAGCTGTTGTCACTTCCTTTTAGGACCTACTCTTTACTCATGTGTAAATGATGTAGCCATTGACATGTAAATGATAATCATTCAATTTTATTTTGAAGTTTTAGAGCAACAAAAGTTTAAAGATGACAAAATAGCAATCCGTGGAGACAGATAAATACTAAAGCATTAGAACAAAGACAAACTCACTTAAGAAAATGATAAGAGAAGTATCAAACATAATGAAAACAAACTCTCAAAGACATGAAATTTTTGTTTGGTTTTAATAATTTAGGAGCAAATTATAAAAATACTAAGTTACTTCTTCTCTTTGATGAGCTCTTCAATGAGTTCAGCAGCTTGCTCGACGGTTGCAATCTTCTGTGCTCTCTCTTCCGCCATTTGGATTTCAAATTCTTCCTCTAAACCCATCACTATCTCAACCTGCAAACACACATAGTTAATAAGTATTTGAATGAAACTCTACATGTTCTTGTTAATGATCACTTGTGTGTGTTGATAGATGAATACCGTGTCGAGAGAATCAGCTCCAAGTTCAGCAAATGTGGTTTCAGCAACGACTTCTTTATCGTCTTTAAGCGATAGTTGCGTCCTCACTATCTCACACACTTTCTCTACCGTCTCTGGTTTAGCCTATCATCCAAAACAAACCCAACAAATCTTAGTCTTCAACAGAAGTAGCAAATGCGGAAACAAATGCGGCTAAGATCTACAACGAACATACCGCACAAGAAACTGAGAGACGAGCGGGGATCGAACGGTTCAGATTGAAGGAAAGATTAGTCCTTGAAACCAAAGCCATTTTCTGGAAACCAATCCTCGTTGTTGCCTGTTTTGTTCATCAAAATTACAAAGATCTCATTCAAAGTCATCATCACCAAGCTCTGTAAATTCATAGCTTTTCAAAAACCAAAACCCATTTCCAACAATCAATCATAACTTAAAAAGGACATGACTTTAGATCGAAAACTAATTTGCACAGATCACACAAACAAAAAGAAAGTTCATCACAGAGTCACAGGACAAAGGAGACTTGAATCAGAAATAAAAATGAAAACTTTCGATTCGTAAAGCTAAAACATATTCTAATCTCCAGTATATATTAAGGTTTTAAGAAAGGGTCTGAGAGTTTTTGAAGAGACAAGAACAGAATCGGAGGCAAATGATCTAAAATCGTATGATTAAAGAGAGATCTTGGAAACAGAGTAGTAATAGTATAAGAAAGAAGAAGAAGAAGTGATTACCAGAGAAGTAGATTTCATGGAGACTGAAGAGTTGAAAGTAGTCGCCATTGTCGATATTCACGAGAGATCTGCACAGAGAATAAAGAGAGAGATGGCGGAGTGTACAAAGAGCGTGTAGTCTCATGGTAGGTGCCTACATTTATAAAAAAAACCTTGGGCCACTAAAAGACGACGTTTGAGAAATGGGCCTTGTTGGGCCTAGTGGGTATGCAAAAACTCAGCCCATTTATATTATTCACGTGCGAATGTAATAAAATATCACGTGCCAATTAAACCGGGATTAATTCTCCCAATGAAAATCCAAGAGTCTAATGATTAACTAGAAAATTAGAAATTATAGGGATTAACGGGGAACTAGTTTAGATTATTTTGATATTTTTAATTTAAATCAATTTTATAAATACATAATAAATTTTATAACTGCGATTTATATATAATTTTGATTTGTTTTTGATAAAAAAAGACCGATTTTTTTTCTGGTTTAAAGGTTATTTTTAGTTTAAAAAATAATCCGATGGATTAAATAGTGATAGTGCTAAAATTGAATTCAACTAGAAGCTAATCGGACGACCACCGACTATTGGTTACGCGGGAGAATAATCGGTTTAAACTAAAAATTTTAGAACAAGGATGAAAATATCATGATACGGTTAAGGAAATTCACATTCACGATTAAACTATTACACGATCTCGAATTATGAATTTTCACTACTACTCAAAACTGAATGAGAAATGTGCAAAATGTGGAGTGTGGGCTATACCAAACTGGGCTAAACCAAAACATACCAGCTGAATTCAATTCCATGGGGCCATAGTAATAGTAGCTTAAATAGTCAAAAGTACACATGTTGCATATAATATATGTTGCGTTTATGATGAACACATTCACAACTACCCAATCTGAAATTTATAACAATGGTTTCTATTTATTTGGTCAAAATTGAACCAAACAGTACCAAACTAGATCTTAGTAACAGGAGACAAAGTCAATTTAAGTTCCTAACCAACAACACCAAACCCATGAGCCAAAGTCTAAACACACACACATTTAAGTCTTTGTTTGGCTGCAACGAAACAAAGACTTAAATGTACTTTTCAAGAAGCTTCTGAAGCTCCTCAAGCTTCTTCGGCTCGGCCTTCTTTTACTGCTCTGAGACTTCAACGCCATTGTTTATGCCGTAGAAGCTTTTCGGATAGGTTCTTGGTCCGTGTGTGTGTGTGTGTGATATATGTCATCCCTTTCGACCTTAAAAGATTTTTTTTTTTTTTTTTTTTTCCGGCAAGAGATTAATAACTAATGGTAACAGAAACATGCTTCTCTATATTATTACCTCTCAGATTAATTTTGTACAACTCCTATTGGTTTCATCTCACAACACACTGCCCAATCCAATTGTTTCACCTTCATTTGCTTTAGTTTCTGAAGCCCTTGCGTGTAAGCGTGATCTCGCTGAAGCCAAATAAGAAGTTATTAGAGAAGCCTAGTATTTAAATCAGTTATCATAAGCGTGAAGCGAAGCTGGCTTAAATTTACCTGTGACATTGGTGATAACATTCACATTTTTTTGAGCAGCAAGTGCTCTTAACTTATTCCCTGTACCTAACAACAACAAGCTCCTCATAAGCTGCCTTTGTTCTTTAAGGCTAGGAGTTTTCGACGCAGCTTCTTCAAAAGCATGCAAATCGTTCTGAGTGAGACAAGGAAGTGAAAGCAAAACCTGATAACAAACGAGTATAACAATCAAAACTAAGACAAGGGAAGCAAGATTCAACTCTAATTTGACCATAACTCACCTGGCGTGGAGCAGGGTCTCTGTCGGAGAGATAGATATATATTTCTCGGCATATATTAACTAAATCAGGGCTGTTGATGGCATTAGACTCCATGTCTAAGCCGCGGATGACTGCAGATAACAAATCTTTTGACACTAACTCTCGAAGCTCCACGTTATTTGTTAGTATAGCTAGAAGAACAACAACACCACAAAAGCTACAGACTTTGGTGGTCGCTTCTCCATCTGTCCATGCAAAGACTTCTAAACAGATCTGCAGTGCTGGTAGAGCCACACTTTTATGATTTAGCAGGAAACTGCAAACCGGTTATAATTTTTTGTTATGATCTACTTTATCCAAACAGCTGATATCAGAAAGATATTAGAGGGTAGTATACTTACCCCACCATAGAGTTGGATTTGAACGCATGCAAATCTGTCAGAGAAGACATATCCACACGGCCAACATGCCCTGAATGTTCCAGAACAGGAAGTCCTGTGTTTAGTCCAGGAGAAGCCATTGTTAAAAAGAGGGTCGCAATCTCCCGAGTTAGAGCTCTTAACAGTTTTTCCTCCATCACTTCAAGTTTCATGTCTGATCCACTTTGAACACCAAATGTGTCTGGAACCTTTGCTCTGCCCTCGTGCAGAAGACCGGGCCAAGAAGAGCTCAGAGCTTGCTGACAGTGAATGAAAAATGGTTGCAGGAGCACTCCAAGCCATGACTCCCACATATCCACCGGACACGATTTGACTATATAATTTATAAAGAAATGTATAAGCAGCCGTAGGTGCCTGAATTCCATCGACTGCAAGTTCTCCATGAGTGCCATCGTAACATAGTTAGCATCTAAGGATTTAAAGAAAGTCGCTCCAATTGTTGCTGATAGACCCAACACGTAGTATCTATATGTGTAAACAAACACCCGTGAATTTAGATAAATGACATAAATCACTATGAAAAGCTTGCTCAAAAGAGGATAGAATACTACAAACTTACCCACTCTCTCGGATACCTTTCAACCAATTTCGTATATCCTCCGCTTGTCCTTCTTTAGCTCCATCGAAAGACCCATCAGCATAAACCGATGCACCTTTCGACAATTTAGGATTTGCCTCTCCAAGTAGACTGTGTCGCTCAACATCAGTCATTGTCATTGCTGCCCTCATTTCTGGGGGTAATGTTTGATATACAGAGGGAGACCAAAGGGAATGAAGAACACGGAGTAGCTGTAGATTAGAAAATGAACGTTGTGATGTACTTATTTCAAAAACAAAAGATACCTAACAAAGTCTATATGCATCCAATAAGGCACTAAGGAGCTTAATTACGGACTAAACTAAGCATGAGGACGTCTTTATGGTCATACTTTTACGAGGGGTGGCAACATCCATGAAAGATGATGAGCCAAAGGATGTGAAGCTGGAGTTGCCACTGATGTGGGATTCGAATTGCCTTTTCTGCATCCACTTCTCTTGAGTGCCTTCTCAAAGAATGTAACAGTGTGGAATATAGACCACATGAAGGACGTGTTGGAGCATAAACGAACAAGGCCCATCGGATCTGATAGATAATTGTTCTGCCACTCTGGTTGGATCCACTGTTGACTCAATGGTTCTAATAACCAAGCAAGAACTTCTTGCTGCTGTTGAGGTCTGCGCCAAGATTAGATTATATTTAAGAAGATGAAATGCAATAAACAAACTAAACTTCATTGTAAACCAAACATTACCCGGACGAGGAAGCCATAACAAGAAATGCTTCACCCAGAATGTTATGCTCCCCACGAAGTAATGTTCCTTCTTTAGCCAAATAACCCATTGTATCAGCAATACCCTGCGCAAAATTAAGACTGTAAAGGTGACGGTTGACACAGCGCTAAGAGGCAACTGAGAAGAATGCAAAAGAAGAACTCTGCCACAAAGATGAAGATAAAGGTTTCTTCTAGCGAGAAGATGCATATAATGCTAGCCAGATATAATTATACCCGAGCTTTACTAGAGTATGTTAATCAGTTACTAGCTAACCAAATACGTTCCAACAAGCAGGAAAAGAGACCAAAGAAATGATAAGGCAGACCAACAAACAGCAAGTGCCATGTTGTTTTAGTTTTAACAAGATACACTAACCAGACACCTTTGACTAAAATTCTAGAGCCAAGTCAGAGAAGTCTTTGTGTGGTCACTGATAAGAACATTGCGATGTAGTATATGCATATATCAAGCTGCACGAGAATTCTGCAGTGCCTACATATCTGAGTTCCTAAAGAAATTAGTGACAGATTAAAGCTACCTTCATGTGAGGCAGAACACTTTTTTCAGCAGCTTTGGCTATTCTTATGAAAGATGTACAAATCTGCAATCTTGCAGCTCTAGATGTACTAGTAGCTGGATCCTGCCAAAGAAACAAGCTATCAGATAAATCATCCACACCTTGATTTGTGCACTATCAAAAAATCGAAAGTCATATGTATAAATGAGTGTATATACAGTAATTTATTGAAATATAACAAACCTTCACAGCGTGTGGAAGAGAGGTGAGAAGCTCAAATAATTTACTGATGACATTTCCAACTGCATCTGGAAAATACTTGAGAAAGGGACCAATTGAATCCAGATAGTGCACATGCACTTTTATAAGTTCTGGTTCGTTCCATTTTAAAGAGAGAAGCTGCTGAAGCAACCCTGGGCCATCAACAGCACAAAACTGGTTATTGAACAAGCCCACATATTAAACAAAAACTAGAGGATATGATATCTGCTGCCATATACCCTGAAATATTTCATGCAATGCGTGATGAACTTCAGAACTTCCACCAGCAAACTCGTTCGATCCATCAAAAATAGTTGCCACAATACAGTCAAGCGCTAATTGCTGGCTGTCCATTACTGCTACATCCTGAAAATTGTTTTGTGTAATTGTATCATGAACTTAAATAAGAACTAGATATAAAACCTCGATATATAGATATCTAAAAGGAGCACTTTTTTCAAAGGAACTCAACAGCTGAAGATAAGTGTTTGACAAACCTGAAGAGGAGCAGAAGATGCCAATAGATTCTTAATGAGTGTAATAACTCTTTCCGATATTTTGGTACTGGAAATGAGAGGGTTATGCGAAGCAGTAAGCTTGATCAACTCTAACTGCACGAAACAAAGAAGTTTTGAGTTAAGTGTTTGTCTGGAAAGTAAGACCCAATGCATTTGGTTCTGGATCATACAAGCTTGGATCGGTATTGGCCAAAGTCTCCCTTTCCTTCAAATTCATCACTCCAGAGTTCTAGGGGCCCGAGAGAAAGAGCAATTCCAGGAGGAACTTTTTCTTTCTTGAGCATCCGCAGGAAAGACACATCCAGTAGAGCGCTGGAGATATCATCAGTAATAAGACTTAAAATCTTTTTCTTTTCACTGTCAATTTGGCTTGAATTATCCACGCCGCCAGCTAATGATCCCTCACTACTTGGAAAAGCGACGGACTTGGGCTTCGGAAGTAAATCCCGCATCAGTGACTAAAACCCAGAAGACAAAGACGCTGAAGTTAGCAACCAGCAACTGCCATTGAAATTTCTCAACTAAGAAAGTTGGATTAGAGAAGACCACATACCAACCAAAATAGAAGTGCCTCGAAGTGAAGGCTCAACTTGAAGTGTTGGAAAAAGCCAAGCATCTATGCAATAATATGGTTAAGGCAACACTTTCACAACATGAATATTTGTGGTAAAACAAATATCCAATAAAGCTAATATTAATGCTAACATGAATAGAAGGATATATAACTAATAATTGGCTTGGATCAAAATATCAGCAAGCATACGGTATTTAGAATACAGTTGGACTAAACTCACTAAAGAATGAGAATAAGATCTCCAATTTTTAAAATGATAATGTCTAAACAATATAACAACGGCGGTTTAAACCTCAAACTTTTCCTTTCTCAGAATGCCACTCGAGCTTAAGAAAATGGTTTCATTAAATTTATTGGTTAAGCCTCTTCACTGAAAACATCCAGTTACATAACAAAGCAGAAAAACAGATTAACAATATGAGATCAGTACCTGCTGAAAGTAAGCAGCCATAACAACACCATCAGAAGAGATACATTGCAAGTTCGTTGAACCTAAAGAGGCCATACTCTCACACATGCATTCAGCGAAATCGTAATCATTTTCATCTATAACGCTAGAACTTTGTGAAGACCTAGATAGGAATTCTCTGGAGACATTCGTCAGGATCTGAAACAAATTGCTAATTGCAGAATCAAAATCTGCTGCAGAAGCATCGCTGGGTCTTTTTCTGCAGAATCAGAAAGTTAAAGGATTTCAAAGATGTCTATATTTGCTCACTAAAAGTAAGGACACGGATCAACCAGCCCTGTTGCATACCTAGAGCAGACGAGTTTGAAAACCTCACAAGCATGAAGACGGAAGTCAGGAGACGAAAGTAAGAAGCTGCACCTATTATGAGTTTGTGAGCACGTCATCAGTAAGATCCAATGAACGGCTGATATCAATCTAACAATCTCTGCAAGAGTATCAACCTAACCGTACCCACTGAGAATTCCATATCTGGCAAGATCTGGAACAGGAGCCCACTCAGCATATGCGATGATGGCATTCACACAAGCTATAACCACATCTGCATGTTGTTTTGCCAATTCAACGTGCTGCGCACCAGCTTCACTCATTGCAGCTCCAAAGTGCCTCTCAAGAAGCTGCATTTTAATTTATTCAGAGAACTACCACTGCAGCAAACAACTTTACTGAGAGGGAAAATCTGTGGCGTACATTATACAAGAAAGGCAAAATTTCAGGTAACGACTGAGTAAGTCCCTGCAACAAGAGCCTACGCCTGTCACCTGATGAGAAGTCGTAAGTTGGAAAGGAGTATTAAGTTCAGATAATGAAAAGATTTAGGGCCCAAGAGGTACTTCCTCCAAAAATGTCTAAGCTTAAGCATAGAGATTAGAGACAAAATCAGAGTTCACCAGATCGAACTGCCGTTTTGAATTAAGTGTAAATGAACTGAAAAGCTTAAGGTGAGCACACATAATTACAAGATTAACAAATGTTTAGCATGTGCATTTTTCCATAAACTGATTAAATTTAGCTTAATCCAAAGTCCAAACATCAAAATTAGAAAAACGCCAACAGATTAATGTGAGAATCTTTTTCATAATTCTCTTAAGTACCTTCCAAGTCTTCGTTGTGAACTGTAATATCTTCAGGAAGCCATCTCAGCGTCATCAAGACCAATTCAGCCTATTTTTTAAGGGGAAAACAGGAACGGGTCACTTTTCTTGCCCAACTCAAAAGAATAAATCATCGAAGTAAATATATGAAAGAGTATTCTACTTGTAAGGGGCCCTGTGTAGACAAGGAAACTAATAAAGTAAATATCTCTTGCCAAAGATTAGGGCCTTCTCTTCTAACTATCTGCAACAAAATAAAGATATTAATCTGAGAAAATATCGAGGAAGACAACAAGTGAAAACTCAAAAACCAAATTTGAACTCCTACCTCAGCTACAAGGGCAGCTGATTGGCTCTTGAGAGGCCAACTCTCACATACGTTAGCAGCTTCTGACATTAGTTCAGTAGAAACATTAACTAGATCCCGGCACTCTGGAGGACTTAATTCGTCCCACCGTAATCTAACCAAGTGCTGCAAAAGAAAGCTAGCTTCATCATAAGGCTTCTACTTTCTATGATCTTCTTAAGAAGCTAAAAATATCAGTCACTTGTAACACAAAGCATAAATACTGCATAGAATCGAGTACAAAAAAAGGATACATTTATCTATTTGGGGCATTGATATAGAGGTCATGAAATTAAGCATTTTACTTGCTGTTCAATTCTTTGAACAAGCTCTCATTCTATAACAAAAAGAAAAATTCAACTGGCCTCCCTGACTTTGGAACTCTCTCTACAAGCTTCTCTCAATGGTTAAACCAGAATCTTATTCCCTACTTCCCAGTCCTATAGCTTAAGCATCTTATCTACCCCAGTTTCATTCAGTAACAGCAGCTAACGGAAAAGACAGGAATAATCACAAGCAATACATCTTTACACAAACCTGAAGCATCTTAAAAGCATGGAGACGAATTTCTGAAGACCACTCCTTTTTCACTAGAAGAAATGACGCATTTGCCAAAACCCGTACATCTCCAGATTTTATCTGCATACAAACATTTTCAAAGAAAATAGAAATGACCCCAGATTGCTCCATCAAAATAAAGAGAAAAGCATTCATAAAAAACACATGTATTCAAGAAGATCTCCCAATAAATCACAGCGCCATCATAACACAATGGTTCCCAAGTATCTAAAATCGACAACGCATTTCGTGATATATATATAGCTAATATATGATCATGAGATCCAAATCCACACCAACTTTTAACTACTAATCGAAAAAAAAATTCCAAGGGCCAACCATTTCCAAGTTCCTCGAGCTCATTCTCTTCTCAGTAATCACAATCAATCAATTCAACAAGCATCTCTCGCAGTATTTTAACATTTATCTCAGCAGATATCAATCAATCTAAGCTTGATCACTAGTAATTCAATTCAAAGCTTCAATAGTAAAAACCTACTCATCCTCCTATAGACTCACAAAGCATAACAATGACAAAACACAAACCCTAAAAACCAAAGCAAATCTACTAATGCTTAAACCCCACAAGCTAACATTCATTCATATAACACAAACATGCAACCTAAAAATCTTAAATCGATCACAAATCAAAACTATAGAAAACGAAGTAAGAGAAATAATTTTTACAGATTCTAAAAATTCGACAGCAGATTTGCGAGTTTCCGGCGTGGAGCTATAATCGAGGACGGCGAGAATCGCTCGAGCCACATTACTCGCCGTCGAGCTGATATTGCTGCTATCGTTCATAACTTCCGGCGAAACTTTGGCTTCCCTTTCTTCTATAATCGAGACGCAACAGAGAGATTCTTCACAGTTTCTTCCTCGTCTCGTAGAATCAAAGAGAGAGTGAGAGAGAGAGAGAGAGAGAGAGACAGAGAGAGGAGTTTGGGGTTTACGAAAAATCAACGCATTTTTATATTTATCATTTTTTCAAAAATACCAATTTTGAGTACTTTACTAATTTTAATGGGCTTGTTTTTTTTTCTAACGTCCACTAATTTTAATGGGCTTGTTAAACAAATAACTATGGGCTGTGATTAATTAAATTTTAAGGAGTGGAAAAAAAAAATACTAACATTTTTTAATAATAAAAAAAATTGAGGCTAAAAAAATAAATACAATTTGGAGGAGATTTCAAACTTAAATAATGTAGTATTTTATGGTTATTTGTTACAATTTTTCAATTTTAATTTTGAAAACATTAAATCAACTCGTAAAATAATGATTAATTTACAGAAATACACTTAAAAGGAAAAGAAATTTTACATTTACACCTGTCTTTTAATGGTTCTCAAATATACACCTCCTATTTGTACAAATAGGGTTTAGGTTTTAAAGTTTAGTAATTAGGGTTTAGGGTTTAGCTATTAAGGTTTAAAGTTTAGGAATTATGGTT
>OVAN01009049.1:0-17397 GCA_900406275.1 Anastatica hierochuntica | reverse complement strand
TGCAATTGACCACAATTTGTAGGTTATTTTTGAAATCACCCCTTCTTTTTATTAGGTTTGAAAAAATTTTCAAAACTAAACTCTCTTTTGTGTTTTCTATACTATTACCACAATTCGATAATTATACATATAGAAACAATTTTACTTTTTCCTATTTTTATTCTTAAACGTAATAAAAATTTCCTTTTTCTTTTTTTAATAAGAATATATAATATTTTTTGTCTATCGTATTGTAAACCAATTTATTTATAGATATTTTGAAACTTAAGCAACTTGAAAATTACCCTACGATTTAAATCTATACTTATGGCTCGTAGATTATGAACAGTGGTCGATAATAAGAGTGGCTTTTGGTCAAGCTATACGTTGGTAATGACACGTGGAAAAGGGTCAACGAGTATGTCTAATCTTCTTCAATCAAACGTGAAGTTGAAGAACTTTGCTTTTAAGGTGAGTAAGAAAGGAGTGAATGCGAAAGAGCTTTGTTTTTTTTAGTAAAGACATGCAATAAAGAGTAGCAAAACCAAACAAAGATCCATTTCATGATTTAGAGGGTGACCTATGCATAATGCAACTTTGTTATTTTCCATTATTGCAGACAACAAGAATATTAATGATACACAAAAAGAGACTTCACTATTGATCGAGTCAATGGTAATGCTTAAAAAACAAAATGTTGCACAAAAAAAAAGATAAACCAATGAAATGTTGGTCTAATACTAAAAGTCTTTCGATTTATTGAGGAAATCACGGGTTCCAGTTGCGGTGTATGTAGATCCTTATTTGATCTAACTCCGTCTAGGACGGGATTAAAGATCCACATGCTCTAAACCTCTTGGTTGCAAAAAAAGAAAGATAATAGCATAATCAACCCTATAACCCATATTTGAGTTTCTTAAAATTTTTTATTATTTTTTTATTTACTTTTTTTTGAAAAAAAAATTAAAAAAATTAAATTAAAAAAGGAACCAATCGCGGGCCGCCACGTGTAGGTGGGCCCGCGAACAGTTCAAGCAACCGTCTCTTATTTTGGATCTACAAGAAACGTATCTTAATAAAATGGTGAGGTCCGCAAAGTATTTTATTAAAAAAAAAAATTTAAGAGACGCAGGTTTAAGACTGCCACAAAAAAGGAATAGAAGCATGAGTTACCTTTACTATACCTCTTCTTTTGTTAGCCACCCATGTTTTTTTTTTCTTAATTAAGTTTTCTTTTGGTAATCAATAAGAGTATTTTAGACGAAATCTCAAATTAGCACTAAAATGTGAATGCGTTTATGAACATGATTATAGCAAAGATGCGCAATATTTAGTGTTTTTTCTCTTTATCAATACTAAAACATGTGTCCATTTCTGTATCAATTTCTTTCTATCTCTTTAAAAAAAAAAGAAATAAAACACTAATTATTTGATAATTATATTTTGCTGGGCAAGATTAAGGATATTGTCTTAAAGTTGTGACATATCTCTAACACAAAAATCAAAAATTCACTTTAGATAAATCAATTTGTTTAAAAATGAGATCGAATAACCAGTTGTTTGCAATCTATCAATAATGTTTTTTTATCGTATGAATTATTACTAGTACTATTACAAATTTTGAAAAACAACTACAAGACAATATTTCATCAGAGGTGTAGAAGTATTAATTAACCTTTGACCAATCATTAGACCAAAGAGGCTTCCTCATCAATGATGCTTAATTTAACAAATTTTAACAATAATCACTAGTTGTTTTCTGCTAAATTATCATTACACTAGTATAAATCATATATGATACATATCATCATATATATGAATTCGTTTCTTTTAACTTCATCATACGATTACACAAGCAAAATAAACCCTATTCTTTAACACACTATATAAAAGTATAATTTTCTTTTCCTAAACATGATCGGTCTCAAATGGCTAATGACCTCTCATACCTTATATTGCTACTCAAGTACTACTCTTTATTTACTTTAGAGGATTAATTAGAAACCATTCCTTTTGCATCATCATCCCTCATAATGACAAAAACTCAAATTCCAAAGGCTTTAAAAAACTATTGCTGCATCACTTTCCTTAGTGACATCGAAGAACATTCATGTTGTTCTACTTTTGTCTTCGTCTAGTCCAATTTTGGTATAGAAGTTGACCCTTGTATTGTTTTTATATTTAATAGTACTTAAAAAGTGTTTCTTACAATGACATGACTTAACTTTCACCAGATAGCCACTCTCTTTTTATGCTCAAATGCATTTGCTTTTGCTTCTAAAATTGTAATCATTCATGTTTTCTTTTTCTCCCACTATATTTTGTCTTCGAGCCTTTTTAATTTCACGTATGAATAAAGAAACGTGTGTGTGCAAGTGTATAACACCATAATGTATTTGATATATTCACTGTTTATTTGCATGTGTAAATAGATTATCATGCACGTAATCATAACTTTGTAGAACCTTCTTTTATTAAAAAAAACTTTTAATGAAAATAATTGTAATCAGTGTGTTTTTGCCCTTTTCCCAAAAATAATGTTTATAATAAGCAAAATTTACGTCAATACTTTTTTTTTATTATGAGAAATTTTGGACTAAATCTCATGCATCTCCAAACCTTAAACTAGAACCTAGAACATGTAATATATGAATATTATCCTCAAATGTCGTTTTATCTCCAAACTTCTGAGTTTCTTTTATCATAAACTATTTTTCAAAAATTACAAAGCTACTTTCATTGTATTTCATATTTAAAATTAAGACAATATTCGAATATACAAAATGTAACATAGAATAAAGAGAAAAATAGTAGCTCTTTTTATATCTTTGGAACAATAGAAGGAACTTGAAAACAAATTTTAAACTCAAATAATATATTATAGTTTCTAATCCTAGTGACAATAAAAAAGAATTTTTGACTAATAAATAAAATATAATCTCGATAAATTAATATTTCGATAAACCAATAATTTTTTCTAGTCCCAAATTGAGTTTTTTGATCAAATATATCTCTCGATAAATTAATAACTTTCTAAACTAATAAAATATCTTTGTCTCCACGGTATTAATTTATATAGGTTTAACTATATATAGATTGGTGTTATATTTGACTGAAACATACGAATATGTTTTTATTTTAAAAAATCAACATACGAGCATATAGAGAGAATATTACTTAACGTTACCATTTAATCTTTTTTACATAATTGCCCCTAAACATTACATAAATTACGAAATAAGTAAGACATTTTACAAACACTCAAAATCAAACACCAGAGAGGATGGGGCATAAACATACACACAACACATAAACTAAAGAGAGACACAAGAAGAAGCTTTTAGTTTTTTTTGTCTTTTAAAGATCTAACGATCAAATTAATTAACTAATTAAACATTCAACCTCATTGAGACTCTGTTTTATTGAAGCTTCTTGAATATGTATATAACAATATCTCAGTTTGATGAAGACTGGTTCAAGGGACTCCTTCCGCGACTCGCTGGCTTTGGACTAGTTCCAACGACGACTCGAGGACTCATCTGACTCAACCTTAGTTCACCCACTCGTGGACTAAACACTTGAGACAAACTCCTATTATTCACTGGAGTCGAACTCGAACTTGTCACCTTAGGACTACTCGTGTGTCTAAACTCTCCTCTGCTCCGTGTAATAACCTCATCAAGAATCTCTGAGTCTCCTGGATATGAAGTTGTGGATCCAATCTCTGTTTCCTGTTTCAAAAGTGTGAGTTTTAAAAACAGCGAGAGAGAGAGAGAAACAGAGTATATGTAAATTGAGTTTTTGTGCGGTTACAGCTGCGAGGTTGAAGGGTAAAGCTGGAGCTTCTTCATACTCTGCTGCGTCTAAGTCTTGAAGATGAGCTCCTTTAAAGAATCTAGGGAGGATGTATTGTCGAACCGGGATTAAGAACATGATCATCAAAGGGAACATGACTCCTGCTATTGGGATCCATGTGAGGCCAAAGCAGATTAAGAGATAAATCGTTTGGAATATAGTGAACATTGCAATTGTCTTGAATGGAACGGTTTCGACAAATGTTGCGTGGTGATCTTCAAGAACCCTGCAAATTTAAGCAGAATTTGAGCAAAGAGGAAGGTTTTGGAAGTTGAATGGGAGAAAAAAGATTGAAGCTTTAGTTACTTGAAACGACGGCTTGGGGCTGTGAAGAGAAGTAAGATTCTTTCCCAGAATTGGTTTCCGGGTAAGCTTTCAATGGCCATGAATGCGAAATATCCCCAAAGGACTGATGTTGGGATCATTTTGAGGATAGGCATAGCTGCAACGCATCCTCCTACCATTAAAGACTGAAGAAAGTTGCTTAACCGTTGTTCTTTGACTTCGACTGGTAACAAATCGTCAATTTCTTTTTCTATATCGAACAGAGTTTCATCAACTGGAGCATTGAGGTTTCCGGTGAATGTAGTTGCTTGGATTGTCGATTCTTTCAGTTCTTTTAAACCCTGTGCGTGGAAAGAAACTATTCCTAGTTCCGTGTACTATTGAAAAGAAAGAAACAGAAGTCTTATGGGAGATAGTCTCACTTGAGGTTGCTGGTATACTAATGGTGTCTGCATATGATGATAAGCCTCTTGCATGTTGTTATAGAGTTGTCCCAAACTCGCATTCGTTTTAATGCTTCTTCGTGCTGTTGCAACCAATCTGTTCCGAAGCAACTGGAGAGAGAGAGGGAGAGCAAACGTTGATCTCGAAACTCAAGATTCAGGAATACACGAAAAAGTAAGACCGCGGTGAGTTACGTTACCTGATATTTAAGAGTTGCTAAGCTCTTGGTATGCATTGGAGACTGAGGAATGACACCATTTGATGGAGGGATTCCGAGTAGACCACACATTAAGGTCTGCACTCATTATGACCAATAAGCCAAAGAGGAAATTCAGGTAGATAAATATATTCTGTGGAAAATTCTTACCAGAAACCCGAGAAGAAGCAAATCGTAGTGATAAGAAGATGGCTTTCTCAAATTGAACTCTTTCTGCTGCGCAAGCTGTGAAGCTACGCTATGATCGAAGTAGTAAAGCACAGCAATCATTGATGCTGGAATGAAAGCTCCAATTATGTAGGCGATCGGAACATCAAGCATCTCCTGCAAATTTTTCAAGTCACTAAGCATTATAAGTCATAATGATTTATAAGCGGACATGAATGTGGAGATTAAAGAAAAAGACAATACCTTTACTACGGTCCAATTTTCATAAGCACCAGGAGACCAAGGATTTGGGCTAAAAAGTCGCCGGGGAATTCCTTTTGGAACATCTCCTGCTGGAATGTAGGAGACACCGGTCCAAACTAGCACCATGAGTGGTACACCATAGTCAGCTATTAAGCTTCTGAGCCAGCCTGCTCATGAGAAGTAAATCGAGTCAGTAAATATTCGGTCAGAATCCCTGAGATAAGAAGAATCCAGCTCATGAGATAGATACGTTCTTTCACAGTTTCACTTACCAGATCCATACCGCCATGATCTGGCTTTTCTGCTTCTAAGTCCAGTTAGAAGAAGGCCAAAGGACAGAACCAGAGCGAACATCCCATTAGCAAACCTCCAGGAAGGAATGAACTCCATCAGCTTCTGATTTTCCCTTTCGGGAATACGAAATTCATCAACTAGCCCCTAAAACCATACGATAGAGAGTGTAAGAAGTGCCACGTTTTCTCAAATATCGAAAAATCAGAATCATGCTCAAAAGGTTCCTACTTTGATGGCTTGTTGCATAAAGAGCATAGCAATAAGCAGTCCAAACAATTCTCCAGCCACTCGAGTGAACCTATTGATGATGGAACAAGCTCCACATATAGCCAACACAAACAGCATCAAAGCAGTCCAAACACAAACCCTACACGCAGACATAAAAGATTCAAAGAGCTTCACAGTGTTTTCGACACTTCAGTATTATCGAAACTCGCAAGAATACTTACCATCCAGACCATGCCAAGAACAGGTTTCGTCCGAGTTCAGGTCTAGCCTTTGCAAAGTTAAACATGAATGTATACATAATTACAGTTGGCTCTGCAACTCCAAGTATAAGCAGTGGCTGACCTCCGATAAACGAGTGTATCATTCCACAAATGGCTGTAGATGCTAAAGTCTGAACAGCCGTGAGAACTCCATCTGAAGAAAATTTCAGAATCCAAATCTCAAAATGGTTGAAATTTGATAAAGGTAGAAACTTTATTGAAGGGTTTAAAGATTCAATTTAGAACCTGTGTCTCTTTCAAGTTGTTCACCGAATGAGATTACAGGAATCGCAGAAGCGAAGAATATGTATGTGGTAGGAGCAAGAATCCTACGAAATTAAAAACACAATGAATCTTATCTTTTCCTTTTCTTAAGATAAGAATCAATGAAGATTCATATTTTAAAAGTTTAGTACCTACCTAAATCCAGCTTTGAATCCTCCACTCCAATCTTGTTTATAGCACATGAATCTTCCTTTAAGATCATTCTTGATTCCTTCAAACGGCACAAAAGTCTCTTCCATAGCTTTACACTCACTCGACTCTGTTTCGTTCAGACAATTCGTCGAACACTTGGAGTTCGTCTTCTCCGATGAGGAAGAAGGGGGCAAAAAGATTTAGCTCAAACCCGATTTAAGGGGGAAGCAACTTATGAACTATTTAAAACTCGAGAAACCCATTTCAAAGAACATCTTTTGATTCGAGTTTAGCGAAGAGAAGGAGTGAAAATGCAGGAAAAATCAGCGAGAAAGTTCGTGAGAAGAATAAGAAGAAGAAGGAGATCGAATCTCGATGAAGAATCTGGGAAATGATTCATGGAAGAAACAATTTTACATGATAATGGAGAGAGAGAGAGGATGAGAAGCTGTGTGTTTAGTGTTTTGGATGAGAAGAAAGTGATGAGTCGTTAAATTACATCAGCTTCAATGTATTATATATGTGTTATTGATGTCTGGTGGCAACTGGCAAGTGAAGAAGAAGACGAAGGAATCTCCATTTATATAAGCTACTCAAAAATAAATTAAAAAAAATTATATAACTATTATTATTTTAAAAAATAAAATAATAACCAAAAATACAAAAAGGAAAAAATAAATTATGATTTAGGAGAGACGAGACAATTGTGTGAAACTTTTGATTGTTAGAGAAATTATTCAAAAAAAAGAATTAATAACTTTTTCTTTTTTTACATCATCATCAAAACATATGCTTTTTCGTTTAATTTCTTAATTAATTTTAAAGAAATATTGTCAAAATATAATAATCCCTTCTCGAAAGACGGGTTCATAATGATAATATTTCTCGGCGTGAAAAAATACGGTTTCATAACGCTAACACGTTATAAGTTTGATCTGTATGTTGTCTAAAAATACCTCATATTGTTTCTGAACATTCGCACGGATATAGACATTTGTTTTCGATCCTTTTAAATATTTGGAAAGATAATATATTTGTGGATTGCATCTTCTATTGTCAATCAATTAAAGTTTGAGATAACTTCAATAAATATATATATATAATAATCCCTCTTCTTAATAAGTTAGGAGGAAAATCTAGTGAAGAGATTTTTGAGATTTTTTTAGTTTAAATTTATTGGTATAAAAGGTGAAAATTTAACACTTAATATATGACATGCAATATTACAAAAAATGCTTAAAATATTGAATATTAATACTTTTTTCGCCATGTTGAATATTAATACTAAGACAAGGATACATTTTTTGCAATACGTGGGGTACTAAAGTACGTGAAAACCGGAATGGTTTTTTGGAACTTGTTATATATATTGAAAAAAGGTTACGTAACAAATTTAAAAAATGTATAAAAATATTTTTAAAAAAGTGAAAGTGAGTGAGATTGAGATGAATATGTTTGGAATTATTTGTTTTGGCTGTCTCAATCTGTTAAGTATCAAATCAAAGTTAAAAAATTATTTCTTAATATATTTGCTTACTCCAATATGCCTATCGTTTCGATAATCAATTCGTCAACTTGCATTCTTTAGAATCTTATTTGCACGTTATTCATACATTTATCTTCTAATTTTCGTTTTCTTAATTATTGGTAATAACTCTTTTTGATGTTTTCGTTGAAATTATGCATATGAATTAATTATGTTCTCATTATTTTTTTTTTTAACACTGATGGAACTGAAAATTACGTCATTATTTATATTTTTAATCTTAATTCTATTATAAAGGAGTATCTCTTTTTGACGTTTTATTTGAAATTATGCATATGAATTAATTATGTTATCACTATTTATTTTCGTTTGTATCTTCTATTTTAACACTGATTGAACCGAAAGTTGCATCATTATTTATATTTTTAATCTTAATTCTATTATATATGATCAACGATCAGATGTTATTTGCAACTTATACAATTAAGATGAATAACTTTACAAATGACTTCACGATGTAACTTTCCTCGTGACACTTCGATCCACGATGAACGGTTATGCATGTACGACATTCTTGATGATCAAACTTTCTCTGCAACACACAAAACCACAACTAACGGCTTTGCATGCAGCATTTTAAAGCTCGTAGAACTTGTACATGAAAATCTGCAATTATATTATTTGGGATTCAATCCTCAGACTTGACGTATAAGCTTTTAAACCCTAAACTGTTATGTTAAAGAGCTTCCACTAATCGTTTAAAGCATCTCTACTTCCCAAAATTATGATTGGAGGTAAATTTTTGGCTAAAGAATCTTTGAAAATTTTAAGACTTTTGAGTAGAAATTTTTAAGCATAGAAAATACAAAACTAATTAAGTTAACGTGACAATTATGAATATGTTATATACTTGTAATAAAATAGTAGATGCTAGCATGGTGCAGATATTATTTCATATAAATTTATAAATCATGCAGTGATGTGGCAATAGTATGAACTCAACCATATGATACAGAAACATCTAAAGAACAAAGAAGCAAACTTGACCTAACTATCCCATCCTAATTGATTTTAAATTAATTAATCTTTTTAACTTTTTTTGTAGCCAATTATAAACTTTGTCACTAAATTAAATTAATATATAATTATTTGTTAGGATTTGGACTCGGATACGTTTGAAAGTTGTCTATCAAATGTTTGGCTGCGGTTTCGCACGCATAGCTTAATTTGGCTCCTTTAAACATGACCCATACGAGTCTTAAGAGTAATTAAATTAGTAAAGGCCAATTAAATTTTTAAAATTACTTATATTTATATTTTATTGTTAATTATGTCCCACTCTTCCCTAATTACCTTAAATTATTTTTGTTATATTGTATGTGCTTTGCTTGAATATTTTGAAATATTTGATCGTGTACGGATACTTATGGATTGGTCCTAGCAAAAGTGTAACTTGTGTAGTTATAAAAATGTTTACTGTAGTGGTTGAAATTGTTCTATAGATGCGTTACATGCGTAGGCAGATAACATAGATGATTGAGTGATATTGTCTTCTTTCCCAAAAATTAGATTTTATGGATTTTTTCCTTTTGAAAAGATAAATTTGAAAAATTTTGAAATATTTTTATTTGTTGATAATAATAAATTGTAAATTTTTAAAAGCATTACTTGGAAATATTTAAATTAAATTAAATTTGATCCATTTGCTGAATCCTAGCTATAACTAAGACGAACCGTTCCGCTTGCATCGCGTTTTTGGATAATTGATTCCCATATTTTCTGATTGTTTAACGTTATAAGTTAGTCAAATAATATATTTATTATCAAATATTCATCATATTTTAATTCGCAAAAAATGTAAAATATATAATTTTTGAAATGGATAGAGTATATTAACAGGACCGGTCCTGAGATTTGAGGGGTTAGAAACTTATACGTTGTTGGGGCCGAATTCTATATATAAATTTTTTTCCGGGTTTGGAGGTCACTCGGCCTATTCATATTAATTCAAAAAAATTTGGGGGCTTGAATCAAATGTTTCGTACGGCATGGCTAAGAGTCGACCCTGTATATTATATATAATATATGCACTTGTGTGATCCACGTACACATATGCTTACAGGTTACAAGCTTACACAGTTAACAAATAGGGGTATGTAATATATAATTTGGTAAAACAGGTTACCACCCATGTGCTATCGACAACTCAGACGCAATCCCACGACCACAATACAATAGAGAGTATTATTTCTCGAACTTACGTCCACGGTTTTTTTATATTCGATATTGGTTAACAATCAAATTAATTATTCGAGAGCAAAGATAAATAATACGGTTTAAAAATCTCCATTTTCTCTTGTAGGTAGATAAATATAGTTTACCATCGATAGAAAAATATATCATTTCAAACTTAAATACCGCAATAGCAAAAAAAATTATATAAAAAACAGTTACGTTATGTAATGATATATGTAATTTGTTTAAATTATCATGTAACCGAAGAACTAATAATCGACGGCCTACCATATTCTAAATGACGTTGTATTTTACGTACGTATTTTTTTCTCTAAAAGCATATACTTCGTATCGGGACCTTTCTTCATGGGTCCATGCATTGTTTATTCAAAAGAGTTCGACGATAACAAAAGTATTATTTAATAATTTTAAACGATATAGTTCGTGTAATTGTTTAGTTGAAAATCGATTGTTATATACACGATTATTATATACGCTTTTTTAAAAAAATAAGCAATATAATTTAATCAAGTCGTAACTGAAACTGATAATTGATCATATAAATTTTTTATTTCGTTTCACATCATTCACCGTGTAATATTCTGGTGTGATTCGGAACATCGTGGTCCAATAGTAAGGACAGACTCCATGAAAACTATCTCACGCTATCTCTGGACACTTACACGAATATAGATTTTTGATTTCGTCCCATTTGAATATCCATAGAAGGAGTATATCCGTGGATTGGTCTCCCATCTAGAGGTTAGGTCTGATTTTTAATAGACACTTTCAACAAGAACGCAAGCTAATTAAATATTTAAAACGTTTAAATATATTTAAAAGGAAAAAATAAATAACAAATAACAAGTTTATTTTACAAAAAAAAATGTTGATATTATCTTATATCCGAAAACTACAATTTATTATTTTTGTTTCCATGTAGAAAGAGAGAGACTGTTTATTGTCGCTTATCTTAGTAAAAACCCTACCACGATCTAAAAATATACAAATTTGCTTACATATTTAACACGAAAAAGGATGAAATAAAAAGCAAAACATATAAAGTTTTTTCGGTTTGATTCTCAAGTTATATTTAGAAAATTTTGTATGTATATATTTGTGAAATATATTGTCTTCCACTTAAAGAACAATAAAGTATAAAACATGGATGCATGAAGGCTAGACTTTCCAATGTCTATAAATAATATTTATAATAATAATAATGCTTGTGGTAGGGTCTTTTCATTATCATGTCTCACTTCTTTTTTCATCACTTCTTTTAATTACAGCCAGTATAAATCTTATTAAACCATAATAATAATAACTATTTCTTTTTATATAAAATATAGGAAATTTTATAGCCTCAAGATTGTTATAATTTCTCAAAGTTTGACTTTATAAAAATTCATTTAAATACTCAAATCATTACCATTAATTAAAATAAACTTTTTGTAACATAATTGATTCAGACATTATGGCCGACCAATTCTAAGAATAATGAATGTGTATTATGGATTCATTTTTATAAAAATTTATAAGGCATATTTTTTTCGATTATCATTAAAAAAATAAACTCATTGATTTAAGCCCAATGGGCCTTTTTAAGAATATTGGGCTAAAATTGCATAAATGATTTAGTATTTTAAATTAAATAAAAATGCTATATTCGACGTATTTTTAACGCTCATTGGTTTTATATAAGTAGAGATTTTTTCTGTGTGCCACACAAAAAAAAAATCATCGTGAAACGTTCGAAGGCTATTTCTTCGACGACCATCGGCGAGAGAGAGAGAGAAAGAGCTCAGATCTCGAGCGGCGTTGTTTCTTCGGTACGTTTCTTACGTTGATTCCTTCTCTCTTGTATCTTCTTATGTTTGAATTTCTTCATCGCGATCTGGATCTTTGCGTTGTTCATGGCTCGTCATTTCCAGATCTGGTGCGTTTCTTCTGATCTCGTTTAGGCATAGATGTGTTTTCTCGTGATTCGATAGTTTCTAATTGCTGGATCTGTATCTAGATCAGGTTGTTCTCCAGTATTCAGATCGAACAGTTGACGATTCTGAGTCATTTGATGTTTATTTGTTAATCAAGATCTTGATTCGATCCGATGAAATTGATGATTCCTCGAATCGCATTTCGTAATTGAGAACGTTTGATTTCGTTGTTAACAGGCTTAGAAAAAATGGGATTGTCATTTGGGAAGTTGTTCAGTAGGCTTTTTGCGAAGAAAGAGATGCGAATTCTGATGGTTGGTCTCGATGCTGCTGGTAAGACGACGATCTTGTACAAGCTCAAACTCGGAGAGATCGTGACAACTATTCCAACCATTGGTGAGTTTACTTTCATATACTTTGATGAATTTTCTATTGGTTTCTTTCTCTGGAATGAGATGGCTGACATTTCCTTGTTTGTTTTCAGGATTCAATGTTGAAACTGTGGAATACAAGAACATTAGCTTTACCGTGTGGGATGTCGGGGGTCAAGACAAGGTATCGTCGTCCCAATTTCGCAATAATCTGTTTCCTAATACATATTGTGCAAGTATTGTTGCAATGTCATTTGTTCAAGGATGGTGTTTGCTTATTAGGTTCAGTGTTGGTGTTACATTTCTATACCAGCACTCTACAATTGATAAGCTAAATCAATTTCATCCGGAAATTTTCGAGCATACTTTGATTTATTCTCAAAGAGATGTTGTTTTCTGGCTGAAAATTATGTATTGGCACCTTTATCTTTCTTTATGGTCTACGAGTTCTACTCTTTTCGAACTCTTGCTAATGGTCTTTTGCTTTCTCATTTAGATCCGTCCATTGTGGAGACACTACTTCCAGAACACACAGGGACTTATCTTTGTTGTGGACAGCAACGATCGTGATCGTGTTGTTGAAGCAAGGGACGAGCTTCACAGAATGCTGAACGAGGTATTTTCACTCAATACTTTCCCTCTGTGCTTTTGTATAACTAAGAAGCTAATCCCTTAACGGATAATTTGGATTTGGTTTTGACTATCTTTTGACAGGATGAATTGAGGGATGCAGTTCTACTTGTTTTTGCTAACAAGCAAGATCTTCCGAATGCGATGAATGCTGCTGAAATAACCGACAAGCTTGGACTTCACTCACTCCGCCAACGACACTGGTGAGCAATAGAAAAACCGCAGAAACTAACTATATCTCGGAACATTGTAATATAACTCGAACATATAACCTCGTGTAACCAGGTACATTCAGAGCACATGTGCCACCTCTGGAGAAGGACTCTACGAGGGACTTGACTGGCTCTCCAACAACATCGCGAACAAGGTACGAACTACGCTCTCTTCTAACTCCGATCCTATATACATTTTGGTTCTAAATCCGAGTCTGAGACTCTTTACCAATGATGTGCAGGCATAAGAGGGAAGCTAGCCAGATTCCTCTTTTGATTCTCTTTGGTTTATATAATCAAAAGAATCCGTCTGTTTCGCTAGTACTATAAATCAAAACCAAGATATGTTATCATACTTATTCTTCTCCTTCGCTCTCTCATCTAAAAACTCAGAATCATTTCACAGTTTGTACTTTCCTTTAATATTCATACATTTTTGCTTTTTTCATTCTATCGTCCTTGTTGACCAAGTGTTCCATTTTCGTTTTCAGTTTCATGATTCAAATTTCTTCTTGTTGACCAAATGTTAATTTCAAAATTTCAAATTGTTGCTTTTCTCGGCTCTTCTGTTTTTATTTATGAAAAGGAAATCCTTAGTTAGGAAATTTTATTATATTATTCAAATTTGAAAATCTAAAATATACAAGCAAATCAAGAGAAGCACACGTTTTAGACACCAACAAAAAAAAAACTAATCTTAAACACATATCAACCCAAAAACACGAGACAACATGTGTGGTTGTTGTTGCCTCGACACATAAACCCTATAAACAACTTGCCGCCCGGAAAAAAAAAACACTAGTCTCACCGACATTTTAAATTCCAAACAGCTTCGACCTTCAAGCAGCGGATGGTGCGGTCACGTACTTGACACGCTCAGCTTCAGCGAGAGCTGTAATAAACGGCTTAAGATTCACAAGACGGGTCTCATCTGAAACAGATTTCTTGTAATCCAAGGTATCATCGTTGTAAATATCCCACCATTTCTTCACTAACATTTTGATATCTTCCCTCTCCATGTTAGCTTCCTTCCCTGTGTATCTCCATGGCTTTGAACCCTGTTCATGAGTAGTAACAAACAACGTCAAAACTCAGCTCACAAGGAAGTTTCTAAGCAAAATAAAAAAGCAGGAAACAAAGTAACTCACCGCTGCACAGTAGTGAACCACCTTGACTTTCTCAAGCTCTACATTCTCTGGGTGACGCCATAACATCGCAAGAACGAGATTGTACACTGGAGGAATCGGTTTGTAGATTTTGTTGAAGTACATGTTTAGAAAATCCTGCATTGTCAAAAACCAACACCTTGAATCAGATTAAAACAGAACAAAACAGAGCACCAAACAAAAACCACACACACACACACAAACTCTTAACTTCTTCATTACCTGTTCAGCAAAAGGAGTTGGTGGAGTGATCTTAAGGGTCCTTAGTAAATCCTCATAAGTATCAAGATTCGGTTCGAAAACGAACATTCCAGCGTTGAAGTAAAGAGCCGGTGGTTCTCCAAGCTCAGCTTTAGGCCACTGAACTTTCTCAGGACATTGTTGGCAATATCCAATCTTGTATTGCGGAGTGTGACTCCACGTTTTCTCACAGAAACAATCCATCACCGCGTAGAAATAACCATCAGGTAGATCAAACAAGTGATCGATGTTATCATAAACTTGAATATCTCCATCTAAATATATCATCTTACTATACTCCACAAACTAAACANTAAAAAAAAAAAAAAAAAAAACAGAGCATTAGTAAAAACGACGTCGTATTGATGATAACAAAAAGTGAAACGACGTCGTTTTATTAGTACCTTCCAGATACGGAGTTTAGAATAGTTGATGACGTAATAAGCCATAGCGAATTGTGTTTGGTTCTCGGGTGGGTAAACGGGTTCGATTTCACGAACAATACAACCTTGCTCCACAAGTATACGACGGTGCTCCTCCGGGACATCCGGTAATATCGCCACCACGAGTGGATACGCAGATTTCACTTTCCTTAACCCTTTAGCTAAACCAACCACTCCTTTCACGTAGTCACCGTTTCCAGCTAGAAACGTTACATAAGCTCGATCGCCGTTGATTTCATGCGACGGTTTAGTCATCGTCACGGCGGCGGCGGCGGCGGCGGTCTGTGTAAGCTCCGGAGCCATGTGAGAGAAGCAAGCACGTGAGAGATGTGATGTGAGAGAGAGAGAGAGTGTTGATTATTTTTGTTGTGTTGTGTTTTGTTTTTGTGTTAGTTTGTGGCTATTACGAGAGTGATTAATATAGGCACTTGGAGATGGTGTGACAATGAAATCTGGAGCGTACACGTGTAAGTATAAAATCAGACGGTGGAGATTGGCGTTTGGTGAAAGTTCTGGAACAACGGAATAAACTACTAAGCAAAGGTTTGTTAAACGGAAAACGCTAGAAGCAGCTACTGTAATTATCTCCTGTGTTCAGGTGTATTGTAGACTCCCGTAGTCCTCGATTTAATTTTTTTAAAAAGAAATCAATATAAAACATAGAAATAAAAAAAAAATGCAATTCCAGATACTTGAGTAACGAAAAATTTTTACCCCGTAATTATTCGGTTTATTTGGTTAATTCGATTCAAGTTATTCGATTCGGTTTTTCAAAAATCTTATTAAAAACCACTTGTTTTGGAATTTTTGTTGGAGACAAATATTATTATGAGATGTTTTCTGCAGTAGAAAAATATCGACAGTACTTATCAGGTGTCCGTAGAAGTGTCTCGTCCCACGTTTTCGTTAAGGTAAAATTTTATATATATTAGTATTTTTTTAGTTTGTAACTTCGTTACAGTTTCGAGAAAGTTAAATTTAAAACAGTGTGTATTTTATATATAAAAAAATAAGTATACAAAGGGCCCATTTTAACTACATTCTTTAAGAAATTTTTAGTTTAGCTTTCACTTGGATTGGGCTTATAATTTAACAAATCATGGGCCTAAGAAAGCCCAAATAGACTAATCCTAGTGATATTAAAAGCTTTAAACCCATATACTTTGTGGTTTTTAAAACCCCACATTTCTGTATCAAAATTTTTCGGATACCAGAACCGAACGGGAATCCGATCGGCTACCCGAAATATCAGAATTTTTTAAAAATTTTTATAGAAAATATGTTTTTATATTATTATATTGATTTTTCGGTTTTTTTTTGATAACTCGGATTTTCGGTTCTTTTTGAATAATTATGTCCTGATTTTTAGATTTTTTCCGGATAATTTGGAATTTTTTTTTCCAGGATTTGAATCCGTTTCGGATCCCCTTAAAATTACAAGAATTGATCCAAATCCGAAAGAAATCCGGTATGAACCGATATGAAAATGCACCGGATTCGAATCGATTTCCAAATAGAATGATTCGAAACTTTAAACTACCCGAATCGATCCAATCAGAGGATTCGAATGCCCAACACTACATATATTACTATACTACATTACTGCTAAATCTTGATATTTTACATTGACTCTAAACGTGTTTTATGTTGCAAAATTTGACCCCTCCTAAGAAAAAAGCAATAATGAAAATGGGTCTCTTACGATGACTTCAAATTTTCTGCCATAAGTGTCGGTTTTGTGTTGAGTTTTGACTTTTAAACTTTTACTTAATCATCGCCGGTCATCTTTGATTTGGGTTCCTTAATTAATATTTATCTGTTTCCATTATTGTATTATAAACTTTCTTTTTTTAATTTTCTCTCTTAAAGCTACGAAAGTGTTTGCACTTGGGAGATTATTATTCCGACCGATCAAAGTCAACTCTCATAGTGTCCGAGTTTAGGCAACATGCATTACGTTTACTTCGGTTTGAAATTTTACATTGTTTTTTACGGTTAATGGCGACGACCTTCACTAAACTTTTTTCATACATATACTTTTATATTTTCTCTCTTTTCTTGTAGCATTTTCGAACTTATTTACCACGCCACAATTTTATAAATTTGTATAACAAATATATAATAACTAAATTTGTATATATTTACATGTTATTCTTAAAAAATACTTTTTCAATATAGATGGTAAAATTACTTGCCCGGTTTAATAATTATCTATGTAAAAGTTTTTTTTGACAAGAACGTGAAATTCATTAAAGTAATGAGATGGTTTGTAAATACATACAAAATAAAG